>CAMXCT020006512.1:535759-708259 GCA_947184155.2 Cladocopium goreaui
GACGGCCGCAAACGCAGTGACATGTTCGTTGGTGCTGCTGCGCAGCCCCCACCGTGCGAAGCAGGGAAGGGACCAGGTGAGAACTATCTCCTATGCGAGTCCTGTGGAGTGGGGCAATATGCGGTGGCTGGTGGCTACTGCCAGGGATGTCCTCCAGGTGGGGAACTGATGGCATTTTTTGGACCAGGAAATTTTTGCCAAACAAAACATGTCAGCTTGCCTCAGCTTCAGGTTCGTCTCCCTCTGAACGCCGCGGTACATGTGACCAGTGTCCTCCTTCTCATTACTCTGTGAGCGGTCTCGACGGTTGCTTTGCGTGCAACTTGCCGCTGCTTTTGGTGGACAACGAGTGTGCTTCTTGGCAGTCGACAAGGCAGTTTCAAATCTCACATATGTTTTCATGCAAAGGCATGCCAGTTTGGGGCAGGAGATGTATGCCACCATAGCCACCTCAGAAACAGTGGGTCCAAGACCCGCTACCGCAAATACCTGCAGTTCCAACCCCGCAATGGACATGCTGAGGTGTGGTGGCACTTGCCGCTGCTGGCACTGGGCTTTGGGGGCCTTGCAGTTGCTTTCACCTTGCTGCGTGCATGGCTCTGGGCCCGAAAAGCCAGGAACGCGGAACGTATCATGGAAAAACTCTACAGCGAGTTGTGGGATGCTTGGACCTGGGGCCACGGATTTTTTTTGGGAGGTTACTTGGTAGTATATAATCAATGAACTTATATAGTTATAAGTTATAACTTATAACTATTAGAATGTATTAGAATTAGGTAATTTTCAATCTAGTACATTCTATACTATACCTGACTTGTGCAGAAATGGGTCTGTCTGAGTTGGTCCAGGAAGTTGTTGGAATTGGATGTCTCAGGGTGTCAATGAGAAATTGCAGCGTTGGGGTTTTGACACCGAGATTGATCCATTGAATGAGCAAAACCGAGTACCGAGTTTTCTTGCTCTTGAGGCTTTAGAAACTTTAGAAAGAAGTATGAAGAGCTACAGTTTGCCTTTCAGCATTTTGCAGCATTTTTCCAGCGGCGCAGAAGGGGGATGTTATTTGTGGTCGCGGTCATTCCATTGGTCCATGTCCATTTGGTGAACTTCTCAGGATGAGGAACCCGACACAGTGGCCACGTATGCGGAGAAATTGCATCGCGTTGGATTTGGCGACGCAAAAATCGATCACAGGATTTCTGCAATGCGTGCGCAGCAGAGCCACAGGGCTGGTGTTCCTGAGTTGCACCTATAGGCACTTCTTGAGGAATGAAGAGTGGCAGAGCACAGAGATTTCTGCATTCTGCATTTAAAAACCTCGGAGATATGTTCTTTCTGCATTTTTCTTGAAAATCATGCTTTCAGAGTCAATTGGGTAAGTATATAGCCTCTAGTTTTTTGAAACATGGTGTGCTGGAACCTCCACCATTTACTTCCATGATTTTCCCATTTAAACAGTATAGTGTTTTTTTGATTTTACACCAGGGCATGTTCAGGTGAGTATTGGATATCTCCTCTCGACGGAGTTTGCAGAACTGGCCATGCATCGCACCGGCAAGGATGACCCAAGCTTCATAGACGCTTGCAGAACTGCCGTGGTTCCACTGGAAGCAGTTCTCAAATTTTAAAGGAATCTCTAACATTAAAAATAGACAGACTGTCGGATGATCTATATAAAAATATGTTCCAGAGTATGCCCTTACCCAGGCCTGCAATACAAGACTCTTGTTCACTGGTTTAGATATTTGCAAAACCGATTGTGTTGGCAAGGGCAGCCTCTGACCAAAGGAGATTGAGCCATAGCCGTGTTTTCATAGCTCGGCAGATTGGTTCCCTAGGACATGAAAACCGCCTTCTGGCTGGCAGAGGAACCTATTGGTCGAGACATCATCTGCCCTCGAGATGGTAGAGCGGGTTGTGCATTAGTGGACTGGATACCACGTAAAGAGCGCCGGGAGCAGACACACTTTATGTCCTGGACATGGAAATACAGTCTGCTGCAGGTGCAAGTGACTGCAAATGGGTGCATTTTGGAGGGGGCTGCCCCAAACTATTGCCATTTTTGTGAATGTTCTTTGGGAATAGTTTAGGTGATTTTCTCAGGGGTGATTGATTTTCCATATTCCCAAATGTTCTATCGATTGAGCATTTTGTAGATTTTAGGGCAGCTGTCCGTTTCTAATGATTTCTGAGCTCACGTGCGCACAAAATCGAGGTTCGCTGTGCGTTGAACATGTTTCAGCGCAGCTACAGCACCGCTGGTCTTGGAGCAACGAGCGTCTTCTTTTTCATGTGCTTTTTCGTCAACAACCAATACAGGCCCCTGTCAAGTTGTCCTTCAGATGTCAGCGATTCAAGGTGACATCGTAAAATGCAGGCTAAGTCAAGGAAATCACCTGGGGGTGCAAGCGTGTTATTTTCATGGGTCAGATTGTACTTAGCAGTTGTAGTCACCATACATTGGGGTATTACAGCCTCTCTAACTAGGGAAACAAAACCCACTGACAAACTGGAACTGCGTTCTCAAGGAAGGCACTGAGGCATAGCTACGACCATTTTGAGCATGACTTGGTCTTTACTCTGCTGCTTCCCTGGAAAGGCTTATTGTGGAGGAGTCCGCCAATGGTAGTGATAATCTGGAGAAGCTTTTCGAGGGCAACCTGCGGCGCATCGGACGGATGGTGGCCATTTTGGATACCTGGGACCAACCGCTCTATCTAAGTCGTGTCTGGACAGTGTACGAGCAGTTCGTGGCCTCCACTCTTCAGATCCAGGCGCCGAGTGGGCCGAGAGGGCCGGGCGTCTGAGGAGATTTGGGAGCCATAATTAGCCTTCATCAATGCTGCCGCCATCCCCCTTTGATGAAAAAGGACGAATGCGTCAACAACAAAACGGCAGATATGATATGACTGACCAAGCGCTTTCGTTTGAATAGGGTTTCTAGATGTCTCTCTGTTTGTGTCTTCCTCTCGCGTTCGAAACGAAACAGGCACTCAGTTTCTCTCCCCATTCCACCCATATTGTCCTTCAAAACTGCGGATGTCCCAGGCTCAGAATTGGGGACTTCAAATCCGCTCAGTTGGTGTACTTCAGTAAACGGGATGGATCCAAGATCATGCAGTAATGACTATCGGTCAAAAGAATTCTTTACCAGTGGATGTCAACAGACGGGTATCAGAATTTTGACCCACTTGCTTATATGGGTATACCTGTCAAAAGTGGATATCCGATATCCCCCCTTGAAAGTATCGCTTCCCAAGGTTTCCCAATTACTACACGTGATTCAACCATCTCTGCTTTGACCGTGAGCCATCGCCGCAGGTGCAGTTCGTCCTGCCCAAGGCTGCCACGGATCATTTGCAGCGGAAGATCTCATGTGGCTCAGCAGGGATCGATGAGGTTATCGAATCCCTTTCTCAGGTGAATTCCAGACAAGCCAAAGCGTGGAAGTTGGCAGATGAAATGAAGGTGAAACTTGGCCCAGATTTGATCAGTAAAGAACATGAAAGAGCCTCATCTCATTGCCCTCAAAAGTACTTGATCTTCTTTATTCGTCTTTGATTTGCTTTGGATTTCGTGGTTTACTTGGAATCCCTCAATGCAGTTCTCCTGGCAAGGAAGTCATTGATCCAGGCGCGGCAAGGCTGTGTGAGGTTGCAACTGTCACTGGATTGGTGTTGTTGGAAAACATGGTTGAGAACCATTGGTATGGATCGGTATGGTACAGGTATGTGTACCATTAGGGATAGGGGTTGGGTAAATGATGCTCTGACCCCAATTTTTGACCGCAGCCAAGGTGCTAGTAAGGGGAATCATCCCCAAATGGCCTAAGTGTTCAGAGTGGTGGATTATATTATATAATTCATCCAGTAGAAAGGATTACTAGCCAGTATAACCATGATTAGCCATTATTACCCTCTGGTTATTTAACATAGCTATGGAAAATGGCCCATTTCTAGACGATTTATGATGATTTACCACAGGGTAACCATTATTATATAATCACTATTTATCGACCCAGAATGGGTTCCTCTCAATTTTGCCTTCATCCCATGGCCCCTGTTGGGAAACTGCAGGAGACCGTTGGCTTTCGGCACGTGGATTCTCACGTGACGCGCGTCATGATTACGTGGATTGGAGATGTGATGGTACAGACCTGCAAACAGTTTCTGACTCAGATGAGTGAGCATTTTCAAATACACAGAAACTGTTATGGGCTAGACTATAACCCACTCATCTGAGGTTATTTGAAAATGGTTACTGTAGCATTTTTCCTATTTGGGCTTACAATGGGTTATAGTTATAGAAACTGCGGCATGTCGATTTCGATGGGAACATATTTGCAAACACCCAATTCATCCCTGGCGGTTCATGGGGAGTAGTTTGTTGAACGGATCAAACGGGGCTATCATAATTGAATGGGAATCAGTATCAACACATCAGCAGAAGTGGATGAAAGAGTACTTTGGGCACGAAGTCGCAGAACACTGAAGAAACAAAGTAAGTAACATGATCAACTATCCAAAGATGAAACACATTTAGCAGTTGGATTAAGAATGCAGTTTCCATGCTGGCTCAAAGAGTTTGAACGATGTTGGCACAGACAGTTTTTGACATCATTTTGACGTTCCAATCAAGGGCTCTGAGGCTGTCCTGCCAAGGTTACTGGACCAAGCTCTTGCCGAGAAGGTCTCGGAAAGCCCGTGTGGCAGTGAGGCGCTGGCGGGGGCTGGGAATGTTTCGAATGATCCCTTCAAGTAGCGATGATTTCATGGGTTTCTGGGTCTATGGACAAGATAGCAACGATTTCCACAGGCCCTCCAAGTTGCACATGCTTGCGCCTTGCGGTGTAGCAAGTTTTCGCCAGTTTTGCTGATGTGGTTGGATTTTCTTCTCGAAAGTCTCATTATGTCTACTCTCTGGTGCCCGGACCCTAGCACCTTTGGGAAGGCATGGAGCAAAGACGTCCGCAGCGTCAGCGAGAAGATTTTTGGGATCTGAATGGCAACTTGTGAGGTGAGCCCCGTCTCATTTGCAAAGACTGCCGATGGATGATGGATGACAGTTTTTAAAGGAGTATGTCCAATCATCATCCATCATCCATGTATGTACAGTACGCTCCATGTACTTTAAGGAGCATGATGGATGAATTGCCGATGTATGTACAGTACGCTCCTTTCTTTTGCTGAGCATGGCCAATTCATTGCTTTTGACGCCCCAGCACGGCCACCAGGTGGGAGCTGGCTGACGAATTCACTGTGCTTGGCAGCTTCAGTGTGCCAGAGTCAAACAAACATATACTATATTCTTTTGTAATGATGACTTGAATTGTCAAAGATACACTTAAATCATTTTCTTGCTCTACGTCATCAAACGCTATATGGGACTGAAGCAACTCTAACGAGGGTTTGTTCAGGAACACGGTATACCCCCACTTGATCACCTTGGGAAATACCGTTGACAATATCAATGGAGGAAATTTGGCACCCCATTTTTTGATGGATCCATGATTCAATTGTAAGCATTGGAAATTGCAACAAAACCATCATTGTCTCTTCAACGATGCGTTGCACCAGATTTGAAACACGTCATGCGGTTCAGTGGGTAAATTGGATATGAAAAAGCAGTAAACATCTTTGTCTTTACCACCTCAAAGCTGAACGCACCATTCTCTTGGAACTATGGCATGGCACTGCATGGTACATTTCTTGGCACCGCAACGGGTCGTTTCGCCAGGGTTTTTCCGCAGGGACCGCAGCTTTGTGGTGCCAGAAGTGCAGACCCCCTGTACAGTGCATGCGGAGGACCCCTTTGAATTCAACCCAAACAGGGCTACGCGGCTACGTGCCCGCAGGGCCCGGAAAAAGAAGGAACTGCGACATGGCGACATGGCTTGGCTTGGCGGTCTACAACCTTGTGTCTAGAATTGATCTCTGGAGGATGACCGGATGACTGATCGCAGCATTGTGCAGATGGGTCTATACACATATACATACATGTTTGAAAGTTTACAGACAGATGACAAAGAGGAAACTCTTTCCCGGCATTGTTGCCTGTTGGTTTTGCGCATTCTTGCAGCTGTTGACTCTAGGATTTGTGATTCCTGCAAGCGACCATGCTCCTTGAGTGGAAACCATGATGCTCCAGCCATGGATGTTGGCAGGTGTGTCTGGTGCATGGAAGCCGAACCCCCACGGCATTGCAGTGGGGCCACTCAGATTTATGCTGAGCACAGGGCAGAACAATGGGTCAAACCTGACCCGCAAAATGGAAGCTTCAGTAGTGAACATTAGCAGATATTAGCAGATTCTCCGTCTATGTAGCCCAATCCCATATGGCTATTGAAGGCTATTGGTCAAAACTTACGATGATACCATATGTTTTTTTGGGGTGAACATCCATTTGCCATCATTTCACAACTACATTGTCCAATCCCAATTTCACAGCACTTCAAACATGGTCCAATTGTTTGCGAGCAGTAGCAGTGCTTCACACCAACTTGGGTGGGAGATGTTTCATCATAGAGATTCAACCATCCCCATTTCAGTAAACCCTGCAATCATACAAGGGCAGTGAATGTTAGCATATAAGCCCTTAAAAAGTGGTTTCTAGTGGTTGAGATCCACCCTTGTCAAAGCCAACAATTGAGGATCCAACATGATGTTCCATCTTAATGTATCTTAATTTCACTAAAAAAAGACACCCTTCACACCACTTTTTGGGCCGGATGAATTCCCATTTTATCTCCGCCAGGGGTGAGTCACCTTGCCATTGGGGTCAGGCTCACCTATGACCTCGCCAAGGGTGGCTGGCCCATCTTTGCCTCATGGGCTGGGCCGCTTCGCTCAGGAGCAAGCTGAAAAGTCTGGTGACATCCTGGTTTTTATGGGATATCCCATAAAGAACTGGATAAACTGCTGGCAAATTTGGATAAGATATACATTTTCCATGGAGAAAAACTGATGATAAACCATGGGAGTGTAAAGCAAGTATATGGGCGTTTCTGAAAATGGACCCCAAGTATCATCCAAGTGATTTCTGGGTTTTTAAGTCGGGATACCAATGGTGATAAAGGGCACCTTAATTTGAGAAACACCCATATATAGCTTGGGGATTTATTCGGTGTCCCAGGCGGCCAGATGCGGTTTCCAGCAAAGAAAATACCAACGTTCTATCCATACAGTCCTTGCAGGGTACTCAACGGGGTGAAAATAGTTGATCAACAGGTACATTCAACAAATGCTATTCGGGTACTTGGTACATCTTTAATCTTTCTGATTTGTGTTGATCACTCTGAGACTTTTCCCATCTTTTCTCCCCACCGGAGGACCGTCCAAGACGGGCGCGGAGAAAGCGAAGCCAACGTACACGCAATCTTCGCGCGCTACCATGGAGAAGGCAAGGAGGATCAAAAGCCCCCAGATTTGGGTGAAAGCGACCTAGCTGCCACCACCATTGGTACAACATCTCCAAACATCTCCAAACTATTCAATTGAACACATCAGGTGAGCTGTTATCATTCTCGTTGATGAACAAGAGGGGTAATCTCCTTTTTTGCAGCTAGTCTGGGTTGTGTATTTGACTTTTCAATTGACAAATCTTGCCCCAAAGCCAAGCCTAAATCTTCTTTCCTGAAGCATTGAATGTGCTCCCCTTGAGGATGACTTAGAAACACCATTTGGCCCAGTGTAAATTCCATGAAATTCCATGCATTCACCATTGATGTCAGGGGCCCACCAGTTATGAGTTGGTTTATAAGCCATTAAAATTACAAGCCCCATTGACTATAGATATATCATGTTATATCTACCATAACCCTCCATGTCAGGCTTTGTTTAAGCTGAAGCACGACCAAGAGGACCTCGGCGACGAGCACGTCTTGCGCACCGTGATATCTTCGGTCGAGGAGAATGGCGACAACACCCGGGTTCAAAGCGTCATTTTTCACGTCTGTGCTGAGAAGGGTCCTGATGGGGAATCTGACAGCGACATTTTGGAGGCCATGGAAGAAGGCCGGAGAGGGGAAGTTGTCACATGTTGTGGAGGTGTGTTGTATTTGGATGCTGTGGGGTGAAAGTCTTGTAGAAGCAACCTTACACATTTTTTTTTGGGGTTCCGAGAGCCGAGAGCCTGCAAAAGCCAAAGTTCCATTTACAGAGAAACAGGTCCCTGACATGCCCGTTTTCAAGGTACTGTCGATCTACAAATGGATTTTCCAGCCAATCATCTTTGATTGCCAAGTTGGTGAGCATGGAACCAGGCCCAGGTATATAGTTACTTTTGACCGCAATCTCACCCTAAGTTCGAAATGAGTTGGGTTGGAAGTTGGAAGTCCTTGCAATTTGTGCCTGGGAAACTACCTTACAAGTGGAAATTCGAATAAGGGGAAGGGTGACATCCACCTCCTACCATCTAGACCATTCTCTGCATCATATCCCTGACTCAGTGTATTCTAGGACCATTTTTCATCAACTCCTGCCCCTACGAAGTAGTAATCCCATCCTCATCAAAAAAAATGAGGCACCCCGAAATGAGATCCAATACTCAACTGGTGTTTAGTCCAGGCGTTATGGAGACCCGCAAGTCCTTGCGCTTTGTGACGTTGGTCCATCCACTTCTACAACTCACCGCCCCTTGGGTTTCGGATGTTGGATCATGGGGCCGGTGGGCGGAGGTCGTTTAAAGAGTGCTTGTGGTTTTGAGAACTCGAAAGAGCTCAAATGGATGTTCCCAGGGCCTTCTCTTAAATCTCACCATAGTCATCCAGGTTTGTCATAAAGTACCTTATTATGGTTTATCATTGTTTCCCCGTGTTTTTTGGGCCATAACTTGCTGAGTTGAGGATAACGGTGCCTTGATTTTTCTGCTGCCACAGAGTGAAGCAGCAGATAGCAGCTGTATGCGCTCGGCTGCCCATAAAACTTCGAGAATTGTTGATCAAAATCCTTTGAGTATCTTGGCATTTGCTGAGTCAATGCTTTTTTGATTTTCCAATTGGTCAATAGGGAATCTACTGGGAATAGTTTTCAATGGTGAACACGTATGTTGACTGATCTATTTCGAATGGAAGGTAATTGTATAGTGGTATGCACATCAACAGCTAAACAGCTTGTCCTTTGGGTTTAGAAGACTGAAGACTTCCAAGCCCTTTAGCTGCACTCATCTTGTCGCAGAATTGGATGATGAGAAAATTCAGAGGAAGCCCCAAATATTCCCTTTAACCAATCCATGGATCATGGATTTAGCAGCTTTGTTCAGTTGCCGAGGACATGCAGATGGCGTTCCCTGCACCTTTGCCCTGCAGCCGCAGCAATGCGCTGAAATCAATGCGCAACTGATCTTGAGGCCGGAGCCATCGCCATGTGCCGCAACACTTGGATGATTTTTCCATAAAGGGGACCGTCATCAAATTTATAGATGACCCGTGGCATGCATTGTTTTCTCTAGAAATAGGGCATCCCTAAAATCAGCTTGTTTGTGATCATTTTCCCTATCCAAAAATACGATTTTGGTCCCCAGTTTTGGACATGACCCAAAAACATCCGCCTGGAGAAAGGCAGGTGAAATCCGGTGAACATGAAGCTGTTCTGTGACTATTCAGAGGACACAGGTAGCCCCATTGAATTGACTGTCACTACGGATGTGTATCTCGTGTTGTTGCTGCTCCCCGGCCAATTGGTCTTTGGCTCCTGCTGTCTCGTCATTTCCCCCAAAAAGATTCCACTGACGGACACTTCACAGGATCCTAATATTCCAATGGTGGAATCCTAATGGTTCCTATATCATTGATGTTCCCTCCGATGAATCATGTGATATTCCCAGATCTCAATGTTCCAATGATCAGCAATCACCCTGAGGTGGCTTGAGGAGCTTTTTAAGATGCCCAAGCAGCAGTGGAGTGCTGCAGCTGGTAGAGTGGTGCCCTTATGTGCTGCCGGCTGCATCACCAGTGGAACCAAAACATAGATGGTGGCGCAAGGTTTTCAGCTCCAATTTTTCTGGATGATGGAGAGAGTGGCAGTTTCCGGACGGACTTTGAAGTGAACTTTCAATGTTGTCTGCTGCGCAAGCAGCCGAGAGGCAGGCATATTTTCAGCATTTTCTGTGTTGGTTTGTTGATTGCTTGGTTTGCATTTGTTCGGCAGAGAAATTCGGGGAAGGTGATAATCGGTGTTCTCCTACGTATTCCCTCAGCTACCCCGCAGGCTGAAACACTACTGGTCGCCTAATGGATGCTGAGATGGGGCGCGTGGAAGGTGTGAGCAGTGCAGCTGGACACTTTGTGAACGCCTGTGGAGAAGGCCATCGCAATGTACGGTGTGAATAGGAAAGATATGTCATTCCCCATTTTTGGTGATCGAGATTTTCTGTGACCCATCAATGCTCGAGCTGCACAAATCCAGCTTATGCACCCTGCTAAAACGGGCAGGGTCCAAGACCACTTATTTGGTCAGAGAATTTCACACACATATAATATGTGTATATATATATATAAATTACAATATCAGTATTTTCGATGGCATTATTACTATTATCTTCACGGCTATTAACGTATTATTGTTTCTATTCTTCTTATGATTGTTCGTATTGTTGTCATTGTTACTATTGCTTTTAATATTACTATTATTATTAATATTACTAGTATTGTGTATATGTGAATAGTCTCTTTATAGTCTGATATTTTTGATTAACCATAATATGTATTTGACTCCAAGCATTTAGAATTATACTGGTTGGTGGTTTCACACATTTCTATGGGATAATCCTTCCCATTGACTAATATTTTTCAGGGGGGTTGAATCCACCAACCAGTATATGTCTGTATATATACTCTATATATATATACATACACATCATTTTTCCATACTGACAGGCTTTCATCCTCTCCACTCCCCTGTTCAGGCACGGTGACAGTGGAGACCACCCGGAGCGCGACGATCAGTGACACCAAAAAAGACAATCTCGTTCTTTCATTTCTGTCGGAGGTATAACATATATATATATTATAATATAATATATAACATAATATATGATATAATATATGATATAATATATAACATAATATATGAAATATTTTTGATATAATATATGATATAATATATGATATAATATATGACATAATATATGATTTAATATAATATAATATATAATATATAATAAAATAAATAATACAATATGTATAATATGTATAATATGTATAATATGTATAACATGTATAATATGTATAATATGTATAATATGTATAATATGTATATATAAACTCCCTTCCCGCCAATATTAAACATACCCCCAAACAAAGCCACTGACATGGGGGGTAGGGCGCAATTGTCGACCCATTGGGAACCAACTCCAAAAAAAGGATGTTGTTTAATCCAAACAAAGACCTTTCAGATCCCACAATATAGCCGTGGCATATATATACATATATATACATACATATATATATATACATATATATGTACATATACATATGCTTGGATATTGTAAAAGCAGGATGGTCAAGTCGTACGTTTCGTTTCGTGCCCGAACAGACCGGTAAAACTTCAGTTCCGCGTGTTCGTTGAGTCCCGGAGTATGGTCAGATTTGCTTCCCCCAATTCCGAGGTTTCAAGGTCAAAACATGTGAAAAAACGATGGTACCCGGCCTGGTAAACACACAAAAAACGATGGAAAGATCCACCATTTTTCATGGGAAAATCCACTATTTCTATGGGGTAATTTAACATAGCGAACTGGAAAGATCCACCATTTTTCATGGGAAAATCCACTATTTCGACTGGGCCATTTTCAATAGCGAACTGTTAGTTTACCAGAGGATAAAAACGATGTAACAAATTACGTGTCCAAACATGTAAAACCCTATGGTTTTCTGCAGATCTTTCCATTTTTTTCGCCTGAACCTTCCAAAACGCTGGGATTTCCTGCCCTGGCTCCAGCGGCTCGGAAGTCATGGCGCAATTGGGTGCCTCGTCATTGGAGGTGCTGCGGAAGCTCAGCATCTCCCGAAACCAGACCGAGGCGGGGATGGTGAGGCTATGGCTATGGAAAATCTATGAAAAACTATGAAACATGGCATTTTTACCTTGGGTTTAAGGATGAGACATGGTACTGTAAATGGAAATAATGGAGATATTTTGATATATATTTAATATATTTTAATGAAATATGGTTTGAAAGAGGTTTGTAGGATGATGTATTAAAGGGCTGTTCACATCGCAACATCATATGCATATTATAAGGACATTACTGCACGACGTCACTCCAACTGCTGGGATAGGTATGGGCAACTATCCCCTAGTTAAGCCTTAGTTCAAGTTGGTGAGCCATTAAAATACATCCACATAGATATTCATCATGTATACCCTCTGGTAATTTAACATAGCTATGGAAAATCACCATTTTTAATGGGTAAATCCACTATAAATGGTGATTTTCAATAGCTATGTTAAATTACCAGAGGGCACACTCCGCCAAAGAAACCAAGCACCATCCTGTTTTTTTTTTTTTCGTATGTTGAAATCAAGCTAGGCATGTAACGACATCAGAAAACGGCGCAAAAAGGACTAAGAAGCACCTAAATGGAAACAGAATAACAAGCACCCAGGAACCAACATCGTTTTGCAATGTTTGCGTGTTTTTTTTGGCTAACCAAGGGTCCTTTGACAGAGAGTATATATAATACTTAACAGTATATGATGTGTTTCCATGCTATAGTTATATAATAATAATGATAATAAACATCATAATAATAACAAACATAATAATAATAACAATAATAATAATAGTAATAATAATAATAGTAATAATAATAATGATAATAATAATAATGATAATAATAATAAATAATATATATATATAAACATGTATATAGATGTACACATGTCAAAGCAGTAGCAAAAAAGGCCATGGACCTATGGAAATCCGATGTCGCAGGAGGCTTGGGCCATTTTTCAACAAGAGGGGCTAGAGAACCTGGTAGATCTTCGGCACGCCTGGGCCAACGCCAGAGATCGACGTTGGGAGACGCTCAGCGAAAAGGGGTGAGGCTTAAAAAGGCTTTGGAGGAACCTGGGAACGTGGCACCAGGCTTCCAAATTACCAACATTGGCTTATAGTCATTGCTAGAAATGAGCGATTTTGTTGGGTCCATGTTGGGTCGTTGGGTCCGAGCACCATTTTTGAGCCACGTTCAGAAACGGGGATATGGGATTGATGATTGGCTCAACATATACGGCTCAATTTGCATGTCATGTTGTAGCCAATGATGATATGAGCCGCATAAAGCATCAATGCTATTTTTTAGGAACCGCTGGGCAAACATGAAGAGGTTTCCACGGTCATTTAGACACAACCCATACCTGACATGCATCGAAGGGAGCTCTCACAGAGACACCACAGAGATAGCTGCGACGATCGGTAGATACCAAGTTATTCATCTTGGGTGGAGGACTGCAAGAGTTGCTGCAGGACTGGCATGGGAAAAGATGAAAGTTCACTGAAATCAGGGAGAAAGACACCTCCACCGAGGTGTACGACCATCCACTGAATGAGCTCTGACGTTTGATCAGCAATCGGCTGGCTTTATATGGATGTTTCCTAAAATAGGGGTATCCCATTTTATCATCCATTTATAGATGGCATTTCAGATTGGGATTTTCCATGTAAACCATCCAGCTATTGGGGACCTCCATGACTTAGGAAACCTCCATATGCCCGTGACATGTTTTTTCATGCCCCTTCCGGAACTCAGGCGCTTGGCCCTTCCGAAGCTTGTGACAGATGAGTTGATGTGTCTTGGATCATGTGGAGCGAGGCCTTTCGTTGAGGGTTGGATAGCTGCATATGTGATGCTTTGTTTCCTCCATAGATAGCTAGATTGATTGATTGATTGATTGATTGATTCGATAGATTAGATAGATAGATGAGACTAGATGAGATTAGACCAAATTAGATTAGATTAGATCGGATCAGAATAGATTAGATGAGATAGATCATATAGATTAAATTAGATTAGATGAGCTTAGCTTAGCTTAGGTTAGATTAGAATCGATAGACAGACAGGATAGATTAGATAGATTAGATTGGATTGGATCGGATTGGGTTAAATTGATAGGATAGACAGGTCAGATAGGATAGATAGATAGGATTGATAGGATACACAGGATGGGTGGGTAGCTGTTGAACAGGTCAATCAATATGGACAGAAAGAAACTGATAAATATAAAGAACGCGACATTGATGGAAAGATAGATCAAACTAACAGTTCGATGTGGAAGATCCACTATTTGCAGATCCTTTTTCTAGGGAAATTTATGGGTTTTCCACCATTTTTTTGTATGTCTACTGGGGCCGGGTAGATCCATGGTTCAGAAAAGGAACATCGACATAGATGGATGGCTTGGTCCCTTTGGAGGTACCGCTGACATCCATTATACTGGTTGGTTAAGAACGGGATTCCCGATTCTTGGATTAAAAAAAACAACCAATACATGAAGGGTAGTATAATCCCTCATAATCATCAACCAACAGGGGTGGATCGCAGCCACTGCTCAATTGCTTCGCTCCTTCTAAAAGTCACCGTGCTTCGTCGCGACCAGGTCCTTTTTCGAGGCAGAGATGGGAATCAGCTATGGCAAGATGCTTGTGCCGCCCAAGGAACTGTGCGTGCCCGCAGGCCACGTATGGGATTGCAGTTGTACCATTGAAATCCATATAGTTCTTGGAGCAATGTTGAATCATATCATATTATACAGTAGCAACCCAAAAAGATAGAATTTAGTTTCTTGTTCCACTTTCTTTGAATCGTATTTGACTATTTTTTTTTTTGGGGGGTTACTATACCCTCAGCAAAGTGACATAGATATGGAACATCCGCCATTTGTAAATCATTTGGAACACCATGAATTTCCATAGCTGTTCGTGAGTTGTTTATCACCCGTTGTTTATCATCTTAAATCCCAACCCTTGATAGTAAAACCACAATTTTTCATTGTCAAATCCAATGTTTTTTGGCTTTGTCTGGACTTTTGAAAACCATCGGTAAAAAATCATGGTTTATCATCAGTTTCCCATAGGCTGGTAGAGTTTATTAGGGGGGTTTATATCTATAGTTCATACATGGTCTATAAGTGTCTATAAGTGTCTATAAGTCTTCAAGTCCTGGGGGGTTGTATCCTTTTTTTGTATTCAATGCATAAGTCATGCAAACACTTTCATGGTTTATCAGTTCTCTCTCTCTCTCTCTATAGTTCAATTAGATAAAATACCCCCCCAGGAATAAACTAACAATCATCAAACTCTAGACTATAAACATTTATAATCACGATAACTAGCTAGATATTTTCTAGAGATATACATAACGGTAGATATTATAGATGGATAATCCATAGTTGATAGATACGTAATATGATCAATGGGAATTCCAGGATCCTAAAATGGAGGTACGTTAGTACCATTTTTCAGGCCATATTTTGTGGGGATATTCCCTTACATAGGCCTGAAATGGCCATTGATATAATCTATAGTTGGTTAGATGATAACGCCAACCATCACTGGTCCCGCAGGTCCCGGCTTCACCATGACCACTTTGGGGGGGCAGGGCTTAGCAGCCTGGCGCTCCTGAGGGCTGGCAGGTGATTCAAGCAATGAAAACATGGTGATTGAAGCAAGAAAAAACAGTGATTTGACCAGTTAAAATGGAAATTCTATAGATTTCTATAGATTTCTATAGATTTCTGTGGATTGTCATGAATTGGATGGATCGATTCAACGCGTGTTGTGGTTTCATGAGGAAATTTGCCATAAACATGGTGATTGAACCAATGTAGAGGTGCTGTTTGATGGGACTACCATCAATCAAAATTGTGATGGGAGATGGAACCAAAGAATATGAGCAGTAGATGGGTGATATTAAATTATCGATATTCGATAGGGAAACTATCGCTCCACATCAAACTTGGGTGATATTTACCGCGAGTCCCTGAACAACTCAATCGAACGAGACAGGGCGAAAAGACAAAGGATGGTCCAATGACAGACCTCCGTGATCTTCCAACAGGAGCGAAAAGGCAAGCTGCGTTGCTGGGGGTCGAACTGCATTGAGACAGAAAAAGCGTTGGGATGTTGTTTTTTTGGGGGGCTGAATGACGGTGACCATTGAGATTCGCATTTTTCTTGTCCCACGAAGTTTGACTGCAGGATGTTTCCCCCAGTGAATACTTCGAACTCAAAGAAGTTGGGGTTTTCTGTAAAATGGTGGGTACCCCATTTTATCATCCATTTATCTAAAGTTGGGCCCCCAAACGATAGCTAAGTTGGTGAACATAACTCCAATTTCACTATGGTTT
Source organism: Cladocopium goreaui (assembly GCA_947184155.2). Classification (NCBI taxonomy): domain Eukaryota; class Dinophyceae; order Suessiales; family Symbiodiniaceae; genus Cladocopium; species Cladocopium goreaui. The sequence continues at coordinate 552,103 of CAMXCT020006512.1, forward strand.
ATGGATGTTTATGGTACGTAAATAACTATAGTCTATAGTCACTGGGGCGAATCTAAACCAACATTCACATCACTGGGGGGGGCCCACATTATAATAAGCATATAATCCCATTATAACCATCATCCATATATTGTAATCAAATATTACCATCATTTATATCCATATAATAACCATATAATGGTTAATAACCATATAATCCCATTATATAATCTGGTTGGTGGTTTCAACCATCTTGAAAAATATGAAAGTCAATGGGAAGGATTATCCCATATATTATTGGAAATGAAAAATGTTCCAAACCACCAACCAGTAGTTAGTTGTTAACCATTATATGGTTATGAAATATAATCCCATTATTATGGAATAACCATATTTTCCATGGAATACACCATCCATAAGTCATGGGGGATCCCCCATGACTATGGAAACCTCGGTGCCAAGGTCCCTCCATCGGCCGTACGGATCAAGCAGGCGGAGTGTGAGTTGCTGACCTTCGACCTCCCTGGTCGTGTATATGAGCTTATGGGTCATTATATATAATATAATACAGAACATAATTTAATAGAATATAATATGATTTGATTTGATATAACATAGCATAATATAATATGATATGATATAATATAATATGATTTGATACAATATAATATGATGTAGCATAATATAATATTTAGTATATATATATAAATATATCTCTTTTGTGGTAAACCCAATCATAAATCATCCCCAAGTCATCACCATCAATGTCTGGTAGAAACCATCCCCAGTCATGGTCGGTTTTTGGCATCGCTGGAAGCCCCTGGCTGAGTCTAGACCCGGAACGTGACCTCAATCTCAACACAACCTGAATGCGTTCAGATGCTGTCGTTGAGCCCAAGGACCTGGACCTCATTGAATTCTCCATCAATATGCCATTCTTGCTGGGGTATCTTCATGATCTTCATTTCTACCCTCTGGTAAACTAACATAGCTATTGAAAATGGTCATTTATAGTGGATTTTCCCATTAAAAATGGTGATTGTCTATAGCTATGTTAAATTACCAGAGGGTAGTTGGTGAAAGTTCCCACAAACAAAAGGTTCAATCCACGCCTTTAGTACTGGTGCTTCGTAAATGGGGGAATGATCCCTATAATAACCATACTATAATCATCATCCCATTCCCAGAATAAAACCATAAAGACCATCATGAAAAGACCATCATTATAAAGAGTATAAATCCATAATGACCATCAAACCATCATCCCATCATAATCTTAATCCCATTACAACCATGAACCAAAATACTCAATAATCAATGATGATTTGTTTTCACCATTAACCATTATAATAATGGGATTATATTTCATAACCATATAATGGTTAATAACCAATTACTGGTTGGTGGTTTGGAACATTTTTCATTTCCAATAATATATGGGATAATCCTTCCCATTGACTTTCATATTTTTCAAGATGGTTGAAACCACCAACCAGATTATATAATGGGATTATATGGTTATTAACCATTATATGGTTATTATATGGATATAAATGATGGTAATATTTGATTACAATATATGGATGATGGTTATAATGGGATTATATGCTTATTATAATGTGGGCCCCCCAGTTATAAATTGGTTTATAAACCCCAGTAACTATAGTTATAAGTATCATAAACCATAGTGAAATTGGAGTTATACACCAACTCAGCTAACTATGGGGCACCACCTTGTATGGTTATTATATGTTATTATAATCAATCCATAATAACCATCATTCTGCGTTTCGGGATGGTTCTCCCGCAGGTTCTGCCTGACTCCTGGGCGGATGTGCAGGCGGTGCATGCAGGTGACGAGCTGGTGCGGAAGCCCAGCCAAGAGGAAGGCAGCCGTTTTAATGGGTTTTAATGGGAACAGAATCACGAACCGCCATATTATGGTAAAAACCATGGTTTCGTTTCGTTAAGATTTTCTCTTAAACCAATCCAATGATAATGGGTTTTACTAGGCTTCCAATATCTGGAGACCAAAACTTCCCAGAATCTTGAGGGAGTTGATGATAAACCACACACAAAGTTTTTTTTTTTTTTAAATAGGTCTTTATCATTGCGTTTTTCAGACTACCACTTCAGTACCACCCTGGATTTCCGGGAAAATATGGAACACTACTTTGTTTGCTTCCTCATTGTTACTCAACTCACCCTGGAATTTGACAGAGGATTGGATTTGTTGCCATGTTTGTCTGCCATGGTCCGATGGTGGACACTTTCCTTTTTCTGTCCCCGATGGCATCCACGAGCTGGCGAAAATTGTGTGACCCTGCTTGAAGCATTTTTAAGCCATTTTCTTCTCTCCAGAATCAACGGGTGATGCCCTCTCCCACAAAGTGGGGCCCCCAAACGATAGCTAAGTTGGTGTATAACTCCAATTTCACTATGGTTTATGATACGTAAATAACTATAGTTACTGGGGCGAATCTAAACCAACATTCACATCACTGGGGGGGCCCACATTGCAGGTCAAGGTGAATGGCCAGTTGACCAGTTCCTTGACGCAGCAGCAGATCGGCCTGGCACTGCGGCAGACGCGTCCCCTGCGTTTGACGCTGGCGCGGCCCGTGACCGGCTCCCGCCCCAGCGCGGCACGGGGCTCCCAGGCGCCCAAGGCCCGGGAAGCGGGGAAGGTGCTGACGTTTGAGGCGAAGGAGGCGGATGAACGACTGGGCTTCAAAGCAGGTGGGACCCCTGGGAGCTGCCAACTGGATCTGTTGGGGTTGAGAAGTTCTATGGAGTTCTTTTTATGTTTAAAGCCGCAAAAAAGAAAAAGGTTCAGCCCTCATGACTTGGCGCGGGGGTTATGTCAAAGATTGGGTTTCATTGTTGGGTTTACCGGTTTACCACATTGTTGGAACTTGAGATTTCTGCATTGCTCGGCCTTTCGACTTCACAAACCTCAAGATTTCTGGTATAGCCACGGATCAAGTACAGCTCCACTGCAGGTGGGAAACCTCCGGGTGAAGTCTATGTGGAAAAGCTGTTTCCCAAGCTATGGGCCGAGAAGCAAGGCTTGCGCTTGAAAGATGTCCTGGAGGAGCTCAATGGACAGAGATTGTCCGAGATGTTTCTTGATTGAACTTGCCCAAGATCCGAAGATTCCGAAGGTTTTAAGGTCCATTTTGTTCAAGAGCACACAGCATGTTTTTTGTCCCAGCTGGCACAGCTTATGGACTTGTTTTTTTGTCTTTCTCAGGCTGCAGACATTGGTATATTTTTGCTATTCACCACACACTTTGCTCTGTTGACATCTTCAAAGTGTGGATGGACCTTCGCTTTCTCTCCTTTTCTGCACTGAACCCTTTCTGGCTTAACACAGAATCACATGGCTGGGATGGTCCTTTCGGCAGAGTAAGTAGTCTTTCTACCTCTGCCGGGTGCAGGATTCCACTTCCAACTCCTGAAAGAGTATTCAATAAAACAACAAACACACAATCTTAATCAGAATCAGAGTTTTGCCATCAAAACAACAGCTACTTTCAATCTGGAAGTCTCGCCATCACCCAAGTTCCAAGATTCCCCTTCAAAACCAGTTCATCAACCAACATTTTCACAACCAAAATCCCAAAAAATCCATCCTTTCCAACGGCCACCTTCCCAGGCAGCCGGAGCAACTGGATCAACTCATCAAGACGCGTCCGCTGACGCTGGTCTTCCGCCGCCGCGACGGCGGTCCGGGCGACGTCGCGCCCGGCGGTCCGGCCGGCGGCCTGGCGGCGGCCGGGGCGCGCTTGGCGATGGCTCAGAAGGTGAGGGCGTCACGATGACATCGGCATGCAGAAAAGAAAACACGGAATCAAATCCAGTTTTGCATCCAGATTTTTTCGAGGGTTAAGGACCATCTTCAGTAAACTAACATTGGAACTGGGATCCTCTGCAGGCAGTGAAGCCCAAGGCGAAGGCCGAGCCGCTGGCTCCCTCGGGGCCCTTGAAGGAGAGCGTGGATTTGGAGGTGCACATGGGGATACGGTGGATGGTTGCGAAATCCTGAGCCAGTTCATAGGTGGTAAACATCCCATTATTTCATATTATTTCCAGGCTTTCTACCATCCCAGGTGGTGCAGGATTTCTTTCTTCCAGCCACAGTAGGATAGGAGGATTCCAGAGGATTCCGGAGGATGGGATGATGCCCCCATTGCGCCAGTTGCCGGTGGGTGAGAAGCAACTGGGCTTTGTCCCTTGGGGCTTGCCGCCTGCGCGCGTCATGGTGCGTCAGGCCGACATGGGACAGGGGGGGTTCCTGGATTTGCTGATGATGAGCTTTCCATTGGGCAATCCATTGCGTATTTTTGGGGCTGATCAGCAGTTCAACCAGCAGTTCAACCAAGTTTGTGCTCATGATTTTCGAATGGTTTTTATGGTGGTTTTACCCGATTTGGCTTGACATTTCCATATAGTCGTTCCGAGCTCTTGTCGCATACCAAAGGGCACCACTGTCCAGTAGTGTTCTGTGGGTATGGGTCAAATTTCGACCTCCGAATTGGATGATCTACCGTATGCGGCCACAAAATGAATAGATCCTATACATTCCTATACTAAACCAGGGTTTTGTTTGGGCTTCGTTAGATCATTTTAGGGAATAGGATAGGATTGGTTTCAAGTGGTAAAGATGACCAGCCGTTTGTGGGTCCATTGCAACTCATTGCAACTCCAGTGACTTGACCACCGCAACCCAGTTGAAAAATGGGCTATGATAAGGGGCCGCTTTAAGCATTATGTCTTCATTTGTAAAGATTATTATCCCATATGGGTATGGATCAATACCTATTAATACCATTTTTAGGGGGATGAACATCCATTTACCAGCTATTTTGATGTTCACCAGGGGTACAAGGTTTTGACACACTGCCATATGATCCCATACATCTTGCGTACACTCCCCGTATTTCTGGTGGTTTCATTCATATGTGGCTTCTTTGAAAAACCATAGAAATGGGATGATGGTCCCCAATGACGAGCGTATTTTTAGGGGAGTGAAGCATAGAAACCACCCAGACACGATTGGTTTTACCCCATGGCAGTCTAAGACATGCTTCCCCTTCTGGCAGGTTACCGGCGCGCGTGCACAGAAGGTGGATTACTGGGCTGTTGTGCGTTGGGTCATTTTTTTGGGGGGTGTAGTCATGGCGGACTCCTAAACTATAGTCTATGTTTTTCCCGGTTTCCCCAACATGATGATTGGGATATGATTATACGGTTGGGATATACAACTCAGAGAAGATCTTGTGAAAACACTCAGAGAATGCAACAGGTGACACCCTCTGGTAATTTAACATAGCTATGGAACATCACCATTTTTAATGGGAAAATCCACTATAAATGGTCATTTTCAATAGCTATGTTAGTTTACCAGAGGGTACTCGTATACTCCCCATTTCAGGCCATAAAAATTTCGAGGGATGATGATGGACCAATGGATTCAACTCGTCCCTGCAAGTCATTTTTAACACAAGGCTCCAACATAGAAAATATGACATCAACTATGTTGTACATTGTAGCGGATATAGATTAATACCGTATTAATAGCCTTATTTGGGGGATGAACATCCATAAATCCACCTATTTTGATGTGAACAGAAGGGTACCAGGGTCGGGTTTTGATCCATAGCACATGTCATATACCAGATATATGGTGCGTAAATAATCCTCACATGTCACCAGTCAAACCCCAATGACCGTTGTGTCAATCATCACTCCTCAATTTTGTGAAATCTCAATCTTTCCCAAGGTCCTACACCAGAAATTGATTACAATTTTCACCAGACCTAACCTCATTTCACCATATGACAAACATCTTATTTCACCCACATCCCCAGGTTAAGTCCACAATCTTTGGTTTGTGGAGGGTATGATGAATTGTGGATGAAATCATCACTCCTCAATGTGCTACCCTCTGGTAATTTGTTACATAGCTATTGAACATGGCCCATAGAAATAGTTGCTTTCTCTATGAAAAGTGGTGATTTTCCATAGTCTGAAAACGTAGAGTTAGTAGATATTCTCTTAATTTTATAGTAGATTTTCTCTATTACCTATAAATGTTAGTTTTCCAGAGGGTATACAGTATATCCATAGTTATGGGGGTGATATCCCCCAAAATGGAGGTTATTACCATGGTCAAAGGCATTTTCCCCAACGGAAAGTAGGGAAAAATGATGATGGTGAGGCTAATCTAATGCTCCGGTAATGTAGCAATGGCCAATCGCCGATTTACATAGTTCGATGAGTTTCCCTTTTGCACCGTAAAAATGGTGGGGACTTCGCATTGCTCGATTACCGGAGGGCATATTGTAATATCTAAATTAAATATAATTATGATAAATTATATACAATTATAATTAATTATATATAGTTATATATATATATATCTATATCTATTCCCATAAATGCATCATATCTTCCACAGCCTGTGACCTGGTTACCTTTTCAGGCCTTGCTTCAAGTGGGCCATGAATTGGCGGAGGTCAATGGAGTGCACGTGCGAGACATCCCCAGGGTGGAACTGGAGAGGACGGGACCGGGGGTTTTCAAGCGAAATGCCCAAGTTCCAAGGGGAAGTTCCTCATTTTTTTTTTTGGCTTACCCATGTGACACCATGGTTCCCACCAAGTGATTTATCTCACATTTTCATGGATGAGATGGATGAGTGCTACTCAGATGGCATCGGGAATGATTTACAGTTATTTATAATTGGGTGTTTCCACACTAAGGCTTGGAAGAAACATCAGTGATGGTACCAATGGAATACCATCGCTGGAACCATTGGTTTCCTGAAAAAAATCATTCTGATTAATCCAGCAGAGAATTGGACACATTCTGATGATATCTTGCTGCTGATATCGAGTTCTTTCTCCAACAAGTCTCAGGTTCTTCCCCAAGTTTCAGCATTCCGAAGTATCATTTTTTTCAACTCTAAAAGCCTAAACTTACCATCTGGTTATTTAACATAGCCATGGAAACCCACCATTTTTGATAGGTAAATCAACTATAAATGGGCAATTTTCCATGGCTATGTTAAATAACCAGAGGGTAAGTCTTCCGATATCTACAATCTCCAAAACATCCTAAGCCAAACTCCCGACTTTTCCCGATCTCCCAGTTGGGCTACCGCCCCAGTGGCACAAAAAACCGCTCGGCAGGACGCTGCTGACGCGACCTCTGAAGCTCCACTTTGTGGCCAGCGAAGCCTCGGCTGGAGTGACTTGGGCTGTGGAAAAGGCAGGTTGTGAAGGGAAACAACTCATGAGTTCATAGGAAAAGCCATGAGAAGTTTTTTTTTCTTTTTCAGGGGATATATATATATATAGATTCAGCAATCATAGTTAGTTTGATCAGTTTGAATCATACAACGAACTCTTGGAGAACAAGGAACAGGGACCAGTTCCATGAGATTGTTGATTTTTTGGAGAACGTCCAATGTTAGAGTCAAGTGATATTAGGATGCAATTAGGGAGCCATCTGCAATTTTATGTCACTTCAATCTAACAATCATTTCCAGACCAAGGTCCTCTTCAATGCTTCTACTTTTTGTTGTGAAACAGCTTGAAGTTTGGCCCATCAGCCGGTTCACAGCAAGACGGACAGAGGTTCCACTATAGTAAGTTGTCCAAGCATCGACATGTCTGAAAATGAGGCCGTGTCCCCCAAACACGGCTTAAATAGAGCACCGCAAGATCCAGTTTATCATCAATTTTCCCATTAAATACCCATTTTGGTGGTATACCATGAGAAACACCCATTCTGAGACGCACCCATTTATAGAAATAAGGAACATAATGAGCAACTAGTGGATGGGGCTTTCCAGTTTTAAGATTCGAGGCCTTTGCCGTGCCGTCCGCGAGAGACGCTGAAATTGAGGATGAAGAGGCGAAAGATGGCGAAAGGGAGGGGTGGAGGCCTCCCAAACTGGGCGTTGGTAACCCTTTGATGGATTAAACTCCGCTTCAGCAACTACGGCTCAGCAACTACGGCTCAGCAACCACGGCTCAGCAACCACGGCTCAGCAACCACGGCTCAGCAACCACGGCTCAGCAACCACGGCTCAGCAACCAAACTAGGTTCTCGCTTCAGCAACTACGCTTCAGCAACTACGCTTCAGCAACCAAAACTAACTCTCGCTTCAGCAACTACGGCTCAGCAACCAAAATCTACTCTCGCTTCAGCAACCAAACCTCAGCAACCAAAACCCACCCCCTCCGGCAAGTACATGCACAGTCTCATCTTCCACGTCATATCAAAATCCCACCCCCCTCTGGCAAGCACATGCACAGTCTCATCTTACACGTAATCTCAAAATCCCACCCCCTCTGGCAAGTACATGCACAGTCTCATCTTACACGTCATATCAAAATCCCACCCTCTCTGGCAAGTACATGCACAGTCTCATCTTACACGTAATCTCAAAATCCCACCCCCTCTGGCAAGTACATGCACAGTCTCATCTTACACATCATATCAAAATTCCACCCCCTCTGGCAAGTACATGCACTGTCTCATCTTACACATCATATCAAAATCCCACCCCCTATGGCAACTACATGCACAGTCTCATCTTCCACGTCATCTCAAAATCCCACCCCCTCTGGCAAGTCCATGCACATTCTCATCTTGCACATCATATCAAAATCCCACCCCCTCTGGCAAGTACATGCACAGTCTCATCTTACACATCATATCAAAATCCCACCCCCTGTGGCAACTACATGCACAGTCTCATCTTCCACGTCATATCAAAATCCCACCCCCTCTGGCAAGTACATGCACAGTCTCATCTTACACGTAATCTCAAAATCCCACCCCCTCTGGCAAGTACATGCACAGTCTCATCTTACACGTCATATCAAAATCCCACCCCCTGTGGCAAGTACATGCACAGTCTCACCTTACACGTCATATCAAAATCCCACCCCCTCTGGCAAGTACATGCACAGCACAGTCAAAATCCCACCCCCTCTTACATGCACAGTCATATCAAAATCCCACCCCCTCTGGCAAGTACATGCACTGTCTCATCTTACACATCATATCAAAATCCCACCCCCTCTGGCAACTACATGCACAGTCTCATCTTCCACGTCATATCAAAATCCCACCCCCTCTGGCAAGTACATGCACAGTCTCATCTTACACGTAATCTCAAAATCCCACCCCCTCTGGCAAGTACATGCACAGTCTCATCTTACACGTCATATCAAAATCCCACCCCTGTGGCAAGTACATGCACAGTCTCACCTTACACGTCATATCAAAATCCCACCCCCTCTGGCAATTACAAGCACAGCCACATTTTACACGTCATATCAAAATCCCACCCCCTCTGGCAAGTACATGCACAGTCTCATCTTACACGCAATCTCAAAATCCCACCCCCTCTGGCAAGTACATGCACAGTCTCACCTTACACGTCATATCAAAATCCCACCCCCTGTGGCAAGTACATGCACAGTCTCACCTTACACGTCATATCAGAATCCCACCCCCTCTGGCAATTACAAGCACAGCCACATTTTACACGTCATATCAAAATCCCACCCCCTCTGGCAAGTACATGCACATTCTCATCTTCCACGTCATATCAAAATCCCACCCCCTCTGGCAAGTACATGCACAGTCTCATCTTACACATCATCGAAGGAAGTTTAGAAGTCAAACTTCCGACAATATGGACAGATTAGGCAGAGAGAAGAGAAAGATTAGAAGAGAGAAGATCAGAAGAGAAAGAGTCAGAAGAAAGAAGATGCAGGTGCGCGAAAAGGTAGGAAAGTCGCGAAACACTGTGTTTTTTGGTGGTTTTGTGGCTCCGGAGGGTTGAAAAGTAGGCTCGCTAAAGCGGCGGATGCGGAGACATCTGGGGAGATGAGAGATGAACAATTGCACGCCGTTGTGGCGCGAAGCACATTTCGAAGTCAAAATGTACAAAGCAGACCAGGTCCGGACCACTTTTGGCAGTTGAGATGTCGGAAAAGTGCACGCCGTTGTGGCGCGAAGCACATTTTGAAGTCAACATGTACAAAACACACCAGGTCCGGACCACTTTTGGCAGTTGAGATGTCGAAAAAGTGCACACCGTTGTGGCGCGAAGCATAGTTGACGGAGCATAGTTTACGGATCTTGGTTTACGATCCATAGTTTACGAGCCATGGTTTACGAGTCATGGCCATCTTGGTTTACGAATCATGGTTTACGAGCCATGGCTTATGAGTCATGGTTTACGATCCATAGTTTACGAGCCATGGTTTACGAGCCATGGTTTACGATCCATAGTTTACGAGCCATGGTTTACCGAAGCAGAAGTCAACCCCCTTTGATGGGTATAGCCCTCCAAGATGGGCAAATTGGAACGCCTGGAAATTATGGGGGAAACATCATCAAACCACCATCCTGGAAAAACTGTTCTAGCTTTGTGGGGACGATAATGCAACTTCTACAATCTTTGGCCACAAAAACTTTCCGTAAAGTCTGGGTGGCGTAAAGGATCGCGGAATGGACCAACCAAGCCCAAAATTGCAGGGTATCTAAGGTTGACCATGAACTTTGGCAGATTCTAGGTTAGGGGATGTTAGGGGTCTCAAGTCATCAACAAATTGATCAATGGATTGGTTTAAGGGACAAATTACAGGAAACACCAACAATCACCAACATATTTCATAGGAAAATCATGGACATTTCCGACGGTTTTGATTTTCTCTTAAGCCAATCAGCCAATCCATTTTTCATGTGATTTCCTATAGATTTTCCATGTTTTTTCCACCGTTAAACCTCGACTTTGCTCGGGGAGAACTCGTGTCCAGTGTCCAGGTGCAGGCGGGGATTCTTGACCTGGTGGCCACTCCGGAGCATGATCATCTGGGCTTTGAGACGCGGCTCGGCTGCTGTGTAGTTCATCTCTCTCTATTATACATATATTATGTATATTATGTATATATATATATTGTATTTATATGTATGTAACTGTGTATACATATATGTTTATGTTTATGTTTATGTTTATGTAGATGTAGCTGTAGATGTATATGTATATGTGTACGTGCATGTACATATATATGCATATGTATATGTAATTACTTGTTATTTTCATAGATACTTATATAGATTAGATGTGCACAAGTCTATGTGCATATCATGGATGGGTCAATCGGGGTGAGTTTGGTGCGCACCATTCCCCAGCGATTTGGGATTCTTTTTGGCATAGCAGCGATTCACAGGATTTGAAAGCCAGAATCTTGCACTGAAATTTCAGCCCAAGTGGCATATGTATATATATATATATACATGTATATCTATATATATATATATATACACATGTATATATATATATAAATAATTCGAGGGGACCGAATCAAGAGGAAGACAGCTGCGGTTCACCGCAAATGAATCTGAAACCAGAAATCTTGACACATGGACGGGGCTCTGTCCAAGGACGAGTTCCCTGAACTTCAACGCTGTGGAAGTAGCCAAAGTTGAGCCTGGAAGCTGGGCGCAGAGGATGCGCATCAGGAGCGCATCAGTTGATGGTCGACTTGGGGCTCCGCTAATCTTTGGTTACCCTCTGGTACTAACAGTTTGAAGATTGCCATTTAGAAACAGTTGATTTACCCATTAAAAATGGCGATTTCCCATAGTTACGTTAGTTTACCAGAGGGTATATATCCATAGTTATGGGGGTGATATCCCCCAAAATGGAGGCTATTACCATGGTCAAAGGCATTTTCAACCCCAACAGAAAGTAGGGAAAATGATGATGAGCTGTGGGTTTTGGGGGTACTCGTACCTATTTTTAGACAAACCCACTAAAGGACAATCATGGTATTTTTTTCCAATCTGAATGAATTGAAACTCACGTCGCGATGTCGCCTTTCAATGATGGTTAGCAAGGGTATCTATCCAAATAAGGCCTAACATTTCAGGTTTGTGACTTATTATAGTTTATACTTTATAGATTTTTAGTACAATCCAGTAGGAAGAAGACACCCAACATCTGAACATACTGTGGCTGGAAGAAATCCTGCACCACCTTGGATGGTTGAAACCCTATAAATAGTGGGATAAACCACCTATCAGCTGGTGCAGGATTTCGCAACCATCCACCGTGAAAAAAGATGGATCCAACAGCCCAGTCTTTCCCTGGCTCCAGGATGGGCGATCATCTCTTGTCGTACGGGCACTCAGTTGTTGGGCGCTGGGAATTCACATCAAATTCCTGGAGGTACCCTCTGGTAAGCTGGTGAACTACCAGTTTGCTATTGAAATATGGTCCATTTATAGTGGATTTTCCCATTGAAAATGATGATTTTCCATAGTTATGTGACAGTTTACCAGAGGGTATATCCCATGACTTTGATGGTTGAGTACCCGTAATTTAACAGTTTGCTATTGAACATGGCCCAGTCGAAATAGTGGATTTTCCCATTCAAAATGGTGGATCCTTCCATCGTTTTTTGTATCTTTAATATTTCGGGTAGAAGAAGTCCCGGTGGCCCAGAGAAACAGACCGCCGCAGGATCGATGGTACTGCGGTGGGCTCCTTTGCCAGCAGCTCCCTGCAGGAGGCGCAGCGCCTCCGCTGAAGATGAGTCAACTATGGGATTATATAGTTATTAACCATTATATGGTTATTATATGGATATAAATGATGGTTATAATTATAATATATGGATGATGGTTATAATGGGATTATATATATGCTTATTATATCTTATTATAATGCGGCCCCCCCCAGTGATGTGAATGTTGGTTTAGATTCGCCCCAGTAACTATAGTAGCTTAGCTATCGTTTGGGGGCCTCACATTGTGGTAAACTAACATAAAACTATGGGAACCTCACCATTCTTCAAAACGGGACATCAACGAATGGAAAATGCCCATTTGATACATAGCAAACAATGTAATGTGCTTCCGTCAGGCGATCCGGAGCAGGGCACGAGCAATGCAGGGAGCCCCAGATGAACTCAACTTGTCCAAAAAATGGAACTAACCTGCTGAAATGTTCATTAAATCTGTTTTTAAAAAGCTTTTGGTCTCTTCTTGGTATTGGCAGCATCATATGAAAATAAAGCAGTTGGTGACAAAATGAATTTACCATGTAGTAACCAATTACACCCAAAGCTATATTAATGTATTGGCTAGATGGATACGTACCTACTTGGGGGCTGCCTCGTTCTGGCAGATCTTGGCAGATCTCCATGATTTGACCATCCTTCCACGATGGATGAGGCGTTTGCGCTTTCGACGACAAGGCCAAAACATTTTGGATGAGGAACCGCAAAAGGATGCGCTGTCGGTAGATGGGTAGATGATGGTAGATGTGAGTGGACCAACATGAATGTGTAGAAATGTGTAGAATTCTGAAACTGTCGAGTTTGCAACAACCAGTAATTATCCCTAGTGTCCTACTTGTGAACATTTTCGGGAATTTCATGATGTGGATTGGGGTCTAATTAGTCAATTCTTGTTGTCCCAGGATTTGACTAAGGATGTTTAGGCCCCAAAAACCATTCTCACTTTGAGGCCCCAAATTTTGACACCAACGGCCAGGACCAAAGACGATTAGATGTGCTTGCAACGGAGGCTGCGACTGTGAAAGAGATCCCACATTTTGGATACCCTCAGCTTGCTGAGTCGGTGAATTCTTTTCATTTTCAAAGTGGTAAATCCTTGATCTGGGGAATGTCTCTTTGGCAAATCCAAGGTGGATGGGTTCATATGGAAAACCAGTCAAGAGCGGCACTTGCCGAGGGGTCTATGTGGGTATGGCTCGAATTTTCATAGTTAGTCTTATGTTTTGCTCCAAGATTTTTATGGTGTCCATGGCGAAAAGAACATCAATATGGGTCCTTGAAGTACTCCATTTTTGAGCCATCACCATGTGAGTATGGCTTCAACGGCTATTTGCATCTGAAAATGAACATTTTCGCAGGGCTGCTCCAAGCTACTCTGGGCAAATTGTAGCCACAAGACGGCGAAATTAAATTGGTCATTCTACCCATTTACCCAATTTCATCCCGTACCCAAGTCCCATGGCCCATCGGCAGCCATCGACCGTGTCAGAGGCAGATGCGGAGCTGGGCTTTTTGATGAGCGGCCAACCGCCCAGTGAGGTCTTGGTCTTCAAGGCCAGGGCCCAGATTCTGAAGTCCTGGAAAGCAACACCCAGACATCACCAAACTGGAGCACCCTGCGGTTACGGCTGCGCGTTTTGCAGAATCCAGGGGCAACACGCTGCAGGTCATTCCTGGCAGTTGGGCTGCGCAACGTGGCCTTCAGGACTTGGGGGTCGGAAGTCAGAAGCCGGCGCCGTCATACGGCCAGCAAGATGGTGACATGTGGTGCTGCAGGCTATGTTGGCGATGTTGGTTTTGGATTGTGATTGTAGTCTGGTTGGTGGTTTTAAACATCTTTTATTTTCCATAATATGTGGGATAATCCTTCCCATTGACTTTCATACTTTTCAAGATGGTTAAAACCACCAACCAGTAGTATATTTCAATGAATTTAAATTAGTTTGGTCAGATGTGTGAACAGAAAATCAACCAACATAACTCGGGGGCACAAAGCTTTGTAGTGTGATTCCGAGTCATTCTGTGAAGTTGAGCAGTATCCCAAAATTTCAAGATCTCTAACATGATTTGCCCACACAGCAGCTGTCCATCTTGATATCTAGTCTAGTATGGCACATGATAGGACCTTTCTTGCTGTTGCTGAGGGTACAATTGAGAATGCACGTGTAAACAGTCTAGAAATTCTACGAGAGGGCCCCGTGGTCTGACTGTGAGGAGAAAGATGAGCTGGTGGCTGTGGCAGGCAAGGAGTTTGGCACCTGGGATGCTCTGGGTATCATGTACATGGGCACGGGAAGAACCACTACATGAATTCCTAAGATATGAGCCCGTGCCAATTTCTTCATATTTCTTATCTCGGATACTATTGCAAAGCTCATCTCTTGATTGGTTGCTGTGTGCCATGGGTTGAAACCACCAGAGGAATTCAGTACATTTAGCATCTCAAAGTGGCGGAAGGAGGGTTTTCCATGGGATTCTTCCGCTTCCTGAGTTGTGAGACTGAACCACTCTGGAAGTGGTTTATACATATGTAAGATGATATAAGATGATATAAGATTATACAAGTATATATATATATATATGTATATATATATATGAGTATATATTTATTACCAATCTATAACCCATTTTGATTCACATCCCTTTTTGCCTTTTGGCAGATCTTCTCAAGACACCAGTCGCTTCTCCCATGCTGTGCGTGACCGAAAAAATCGAAACCCCAAAATGGATGGTTGAGTACCCTCTGGTAAACTAACATAGCTATTGAAAATGGTCCATTTATATTGAGTTTTCCCATACAACATGGTAATTTCCCATAGTTATGTTAGTTTACCAGAGGGTAAGTCTATCAGACGAAAGATTGCAAAGTGTTTATCCACTAGCACGGAATGACCTGAGCCACTTGACCCACATCCCAGGGTCAAGTCATTTGGATTGGACCCTTTTCTTGGCCTTGCGATGGGAATCAATCCATTAATCCATTTGAAAATAGGGATTTAAATGTGGACAACCCAGATGTTATAAACCTACTGATTGGGGATGGCTTATGATGTTCATAAAAAAACATAAAAATGGTGATGACTTGGGGATGGTTGATCAAATTGGGGGACTTAGGAAAGTTACTAAGCACATGCGTTCAGTGGGATGATTCTCCAAGTGCTTCAGCCGCCGTGTGGAATTCTTCAGGCCAACCGGTGAGTGCTCTCAGTGGCGCCGCACTCATGCGCTACGTGCAATCCGTCCCTCGGCAGTTCGCAGTTGGGCTGTCTTTTGGTGCTGGAAGCTGGGGTCAAAGTGACGGGAGGGGCACGTTTCTTTGATTTGGTATCTAAGATTGGCCCATTTTTCGGTGTTCACAAACAGGACATTGCCAACAAACACATGGAAAAAAATCATCAGCGAGCATGGATAATCATTAGCTGTTTGGACAATTTTTGGAACAGCAGCAATACATGATACCATATGATATTTCTCATGATATATATGATGTTTCCCATTGATATTTCCATGAGATATCCTCCATATGATAGCTGTTTCGACTGGGCATGTCTAGTGGATCACACCTGGGATTCAATCCCCCAGGACTTTCCCTATGGGATTTTCCGACTGTTCCCCGAATTCGTGGAAGCTTTAGAAGATACCCGGCCTGGTAGACTAACATAGCGAACCGGAAAAACATCATTTTTATTAGGTATATCAACTGCAAATCACCATTTTCGATAGCTATAAATGGCCATTCATGATTCTTAATCTGGTTGGTGGTCGACTTACCCCTCCGAAAAATATGATTACTTCACGTATTGGCTTCTGTTAGTTTACCAGAGGGTAACTGGTCGTAAAAACCCATGGTTTCCGATGGTTTCCTGCAGAATTTCCCTTGAGCAAAGCCAGTGCAAGGTGCGCCCCTTGCGTCTACGGTTCCACTTGGCGCCGGGGGGTCCGCAGCCAGCCCGCGCCTGGACTTAGTGTTCAATGGATTGTAAACCAAGCTCCTTGATGATATAACATTAATATAATATATATATATGTATATATTATATATATAATATTATAAAATATATAATAACTAATATAATAATATAATAACACAATAATATAAGAACAATAAATAATGATAATGATAATAATAATGATAATAATAATAATATAATATAACATAATATAATTTGTATAATATACAATATATAATTTACAATTTATAATATCTATTATATATAACATATCATATATATAATATAATATAATATGATATAATATAATATAATATAATGTACTCTATAATATAATATACTAAAATATAATATAATATAATATGATATGATGTGATATTATGAAACATCATATAATATAACACAAAAATATGTAATATAATATAATATAATTTATTTTGTATAATAATAATATACACTTATATATAATATATATGATATATATAATATAATATAATATAAGATGATATGATATGACATAATATAATATAATATAACATGAAATCATATAATATAATATAATATAATATGATATAATCTAATCTGCTTTAATATAATATAACATAATATAATATAATATAATTAAATACAGTTCAAAATAATCTAATATAATACGATATAATGTGATATAATATAATTTATTTTGTATACATGATATAATATTAAACAAAATAAACTAATATAATATAATATAATATAACACAATAGGTATAAATCATATAATATAACATAATATAATACAATATAATATAATGTAACATAATATGATATAATATAACATAATATAATATGTTTTATTTTAATTTAATGTGTGTGTATATATATATATACGATTATGTATATATATATGTATATGCAAACGCATGTGAAATATAGACTTGACCCAGCCAGTATGTGAACCCAGTCAGTATTGACACTGGCTCGGTTTAGTCTATATCAATATGTATTTTAATTATATATGTATTATATAACTCCTCTGTGACTTGAATAGAATGTCTATAACTTATTGTGTTTGGTCTGGAAGTTTGCGTTTGGAGATTGTTGTTGAGTGATAGAACTGCGCAGTAGATTATGTTGACATGAGCATGCTGAAACAGCTCGCAAAACCAGTGTGGGAATTTGCCAATGTTGGGTAAATATACCGCCCGTGAAAAAGGCAGATGACATCCGAAAATGGTGATCAATACATCGCGACCCAGATCTGAACCCAGATTGGTTGATCCATCATTTTCCCTTGCAATCCCGAGCGCCCGACGTGCCAGCGCTCAGGTGCCAAGCCGAAAGCTGCGCCCAAAGTTGTCTCGGCTGCGAAAGAAGTGCCGGAGACCAAAGAAGCAGAGGCCATGGAATTTCGGCCCCAACATTTCACACGGATCGCATGGTTAAAACGCATTTTTTCTTTTTTTTGAAACACGGTAACCAAATTGGGGAGGAGAGGTTCCGGTAAATTTTCATACAAAAACATGTGACCATTTCTGGTGTTTCGGTCTCGAGGATTTTCCGCGCCTGGAGTTGGATGGATTTTTTTCGTCATGGTTGTGGGTTCCAGAGGTCAATTTTTTAGGGAGCGTTAGGTTATGTTGGGGACCACACGATGGTGCGGTTGGTAGATTCTAGCGAAGTGACTTCTCGGTCACCATAAATGATGGGGACCGCAGAGGGGAATCATCCCCAAAATGGGCTGCATTTTGACTTGGTGAAAGTTGGGGGCCGAATTGTGACTGTTGAAGATTTTTGATCCTGTTTTTTGTGCTGGGTTGAGGCGCAGAGGTTTGAATGACATGCTTTTCTACAGTCTATCATCAGGGACCGTGATGCCCAGATGTGAGACAGGTGGTGCAGCAAGATTTCCGAAGCCCTACAGCAACTACCCCCTGGTAATCTGACCAAACAAGGGAACTCTGCCATGACATCCTCGATGATTTTTTTCCTCCGTTTTCCCATGACATCATGACATCGACATCGAGCGACCAGGCCAGCCCTGTACCCAAAGCCAAGGGTCGCATGGGAAGGGCCAAGTTGGCACAGATGTTGGTGGGCGACATGATGAAGGCTGGGGATGGATCCTGTCACCTATGGTAGCGGTTGATGAGGGGAATAACCATAACAGAATCTGTCAGAATCTGTATGTCGATGTGAAAACCCGTGTACCAGAAATTTGACTCATTCCCGTATGTTCCCCGATATATATATATATATCCTTTTTAGAAAATTGCCACTTGAACCTTTTGATGGTTGCTTTCTCCGAACGTTCCCATTCGAATGCGTGGTTTTGTAGTGCCCCATGTGTTAGGACAAGCCAACCATCAACGAGCAGTTCACACATTGTAACCGAATCAGAACGGTTCGAAGTCGCTATGGATGAAGCCCTGTAGCAAAATTGGCTAGTTGAATGATGACCGACCCGTGGCAGGGCATGAGCCAGGAAGAGGAGGCGCACTGCGACATGTTGGCATTTTTTTTAAGGAAAATGTATGGCTGAAAAAACTGCAATGTTTGAGACTAGTGCTGGGCAGCAGATGACATTTTCAAGTTCCTTTGTGTCTCAAAACGTGAGCACATCATCATTTACACGTGTCGGCTGTTCTGAAATGCACAAATCCCTGCCATTCCTTTTAGACATATGTAGAGCTTGGCTGAAACAAAAAAGGCTTTTCTATGCTTTCCTCAGTTGGAGGTGCGAGAATGCCCCATACTTTGCCCAAGTTTTGTGGCCGAATCCTCCACTTTCCCACAGCAGGTACCCTCCAGCCCGCCTGCTGCAGCCTCATCGCCACCAGCTGCCGCGCCACCGGCCGCGCCACCGGCCGCGCCTGCAGCGCCGCCGGCGCCAAAGCCGGCCACACCCGCACCGGTGGCGCCGAAACCGGTGGCGCCGGCGGCAAAGCCAAAGGCGGCGCAGGCTTTCCGGGCAAGGGCCTGACCTTGGGGTTTGGGTTTATGGATGTTTATGGAGGATACCCTCTGGTAAACTAACATAGCGAACTGGAAAATCACCATTTTTAATGGGAAAACTCACTATAAATGACCATTTTCAATAGCTATGTTAGTTTACCAGAGGGTATATATATATAAACTCTGGTCAACGGAGGTTATAAACCAACTTCTAACGTTTAGGCCCCCCCACCCTGTAACCTTGGATATAGTTTCACACTCCATATTTCAAATCATTTTTAATGTGCTAAAGCCAATTTTATAAACATTTTTAAACCTTCCCCAAGTCATCAACCATCCCCAAATGGTAGGCGGCTCCAGCGTCTCGCCCTCCAGCGCGCGGCGTGCCGCCCGCCACAACGGGGCGGCCCTCGGAGCGTGCGCCAGCGGCGCAGGACCGGTGTGTGGTCATTGGGGGCGGGGATCGGGGCAAACATGGGTAGTTTCATCATCCAATGAACTGGAATTTCATCGGATTCTACTCACAGGTACAGTACCCTCTGGTAAACTAACACAACTATGGCAAATCACAGTTTTTAATGGGAAAACTCACTATAAATGGGCCATTTTCCATAGCTATGTTAAATTACCAGAGGGTAATTTTTCGTGGTTTCATTAACACAATGAGGGTTTGGTTTCTGGTTTTGGATGGTAAAATGGTGGTTTCATGCAGAGCATTTTGGATTTTCCAGGTGAAGTCCCGTGACCGTGAATGGTGAAGATGATTTTACCAGAGACTATCTGAATTTTGGATTTCCCCCATTTTTGAAAGGCTCCGGAATTTGACAGCGAGATGCAAGTTTTTCGTGAAAGCGATGGGGATACAATTTTTACAAGCATAGATTGCAAGTAACCGGAGAATCGGAGTTTCAAAAATGCTGCTGCTTGCAAAGATTGCTTGCTCATGTCCCTCCAGGGGTCATCAAGGAGGCTCATTTCGGCACAGGTAGACGATTTCAAGAACCTGCCAACCTACTGGTGACAGTGCAGATCTAGACATGATCTCTCAAAAATCAAAGTAGTCCCTTTCCCGGCTCAGAAAAACACACCAGAAACCCTGATTTAAATTATTTAAACGTGTTCTTTTTGGGCTCAAAGTGAGGGGTGGTTTGGTACTGGTTGGAATGACGACCAGGTCGTCATTTCCACCGGACATAAATCACACCTGTCCAGGACGACTCTTCGAGTGATGACGACGCCATGATTGAGAAGTCTGCGGGAACGCAGGTGCACCGGTAGGAACGCGCCAGTTCACAGGCCTAAGCAGTTTGCAGCTTCACAAAAAGCTACGTATGGGCTAAAACATGCTGAAACTGAGATATCTCTAATCAGATGAATGAACATCCCAGTTATTTAGTTGCATATGAGTTAATTATAGTGATACAATTTCCGATCTGTGCCCATGCCTTACCTCCAGTTTTCTTGAAACTGCTTGGGGGTACAGCGCGGCTTAGCAGTCTGGCAAGGCCTCTGACTGTGGGTGCCAGGTATTTCTCATATGTCATTTTGTTTCCAAAGGGACTAAAATCGCCGGTGATTTCGCAATGTTGTTCCAATTTGTACAATGTGGGCCCCCCCCCCAGTGATGTTAGTTGGTTTATAACCCCCAGTAACTATAGTTATTTGGGTACCATAAACCATAGTTATTGGAGTTACAAACCAACTTAGCCAGCTAGGGGGCCCCACTTTGTAGGGGTCTTTGCGGTGGTATTCATCAACCTGCTTCGTGTTTGTCTGAAACAACAGGCTACCTCCATGGTACCGTTTTCCATCGTTTTCCCCATGTGGAAGTGACAGAACCTGGGAGTTTCTCTCCATCCTTGGGGCCCACATCTCCATCAAAGCACAAGGTGGGCCTCCAAATTGTAGCTAAGTTGATGCTCATCACTTGGTTAACTATAGACTATAGTATCAATATATATATATATATAATGTAAGTATATAGTATTCAATGGGAATTTCAGGATCCTAAAATGGAGGTGCTGTACCATATAAGGCCATATTTTGCGGGGATATTCCCTTGCATAGGCCTTATATATGGTAGATACCTCCAATTTAGGTTCCTGAAATGGCCATTGACTGATTTAGACATGGGGACCATCATGGGGCTTACAAACCAACATGAGGTTCGGGGGATCCTTTCTACCGCTCCAGGATAAGGACCTGGGATTCGAGATCGCCCCCCGCGGCAGCGGCGCAGCCATGCGCGCATACCTAGCTTGCTGAACGAGGGCAGCAACCCCCAAGAGATACGGTGGATGGTTGCGAAATCCTGTACCAGTTGGGAACTATGAAGTACCTATGAAACACCGACTGGTGCAGGATTTCGCAACCATCCACCGTAGTATTTCTTAGCACTATTCTAACATGATTTTAACTTTTCTAATCGTTTATAAACTTTTCTTTCTTTTGAAGGTTGCGATATATTTCGCAATCAAACCTGCCAGTGGCAAGTTCCTTGCCATCGACACATCGGTACAATTTTTGGAGAAAACACCATTTCTTGCGACCGGAGATAAGCACCTGGATGTGCAATGGTTAAGAACCGCAATGACCACAATACAACCCGCTTAAATTAATGTGGTGTCCCCCCACTTCTATATGGCTTACATATGGGTTACTACCCACTTACTACGTGGGATCGCCAAGTATCTCCTTTTGGTAAATTCCCAGAATTGAAGGGCACGTAGAAACCAGAAACCTTCAAATTTGGGGCTATTCCCATGATGGTTTCCTGTAGACGTCCTGTAAAGAATCAGGTGGCCACCCCCAGAGTTGGTGGTAACTACCCATCGTAGTTTTCAACCAACTTAGCTCACTGAAATCCCACAAAAAAAGGCAGCCCATTCCACACATGCTGGTCAGATCCCGGCCTTCGCCAAGATCTTGTGCGACGCCCCGAGGTGTTTCGTGGTGAGTGCCGTACAGCCTGGCGGCTGGGCACAGCGTCAACGCATCGGTGTGGGAAACGTCGCTTGGAAAAAATTGGGGGGGTTTCCTATGGGGGGTACCCCCAAAAATCATCCAACATATCCAACATTCTGGGTAAATTATACCGACCTCACTGTGACCGAGCCCTGGAATCATGGTTAATAAGGGAAATCATCCCCTTTTATGGCCTTAATTCAGGTTAGTGAAATACTACAATTTACCCAGAACATTAGATATGACCTTGGAATTGAAAATGCTAATAATGTTGGATATCATGATATCATGAAACATGCAAGATCCAAACATATCCAACACATATCATTTCCTGGTACTGATAAAACAATCAAAAGCCTATAGTTTGGGGGATCCTTCGACCTCCATGTTCAGTTCCCGTTTTTTTTTTCGACCCAAAATGGCCAAGTTGGGGAAAAGTGAGAAGAGAAGCTGCTGGATTTCGGGACAACCTATTTTCAGACAAATGCATATAGGATATATATATATATATATATTATGGTGGTTGCAACAAAAAATGGGTAGCAAGGGACCCACAAACCTGGTAAGTTTTTTTGTTGGTATTTAGCTGTTTAGCCACCCAAATTTGGGGGTCACACGTTTTGAGCCCCATATTATGCCAACCAAAATCATGTCAACCAAAAAAAATCAAATGTGGGAATGACTTCTTCATGTTTGGTTATCCCTGATGGATTTGCTCATGGAATATGATCCAAGATAATGTGATAATTGTGATCCAAGCACAGATGATTGTTGGTTATCTGAGCAAACTTAATCATCTCAACCGCATTTTCCTTTCGATTGTATCAACTCTGAAGCTCTGCATCGAAAGCGAGGAGCTTCTGTCCATCGGTGGGCAGGTGGCGAAGAAAATGAAGCTGGAGGCCTACAGACCGGCTGCACATACAGGGGATATCAGGGTATGTTAAAGGAAATAGCCCCAAAATAAAGAGAACAGTTGAAGACTTGGAAATATGAGAGACATCTATCATCTATAGACTCTATAGATATTTCCATGTTTGTTATTTTATAATCAAGTTGGAGAATGCTTTTCTCCAGGTGAAAACCTGATGTTTTTGCTTGCATACCCCTTGATTAATTGTCTGTTGCTTTTATTGGGAAGATTTCAAGGAACTCCACCCTACTCTGGGTCGATTGATGAATAATTAGATGTGGGAATCTTTACTCTTATTTCTGAGACACATATATAGACATATATATATATATATACATGGTTTTGCCCTGAATGGAGTATAACACAAAAAATTGCGATTGAAGGTGGGGAACTTGATGAGAAACTGTTGAATCTTGGGGTACACCTATGGACAAACGAGACGGACCATGGATATCCCCTGTTTTGGAAGGCTTTTTCCTGGCTACACTGGCAGCACTTTCCAAAGGAGTTCACGCAAACACAAGGGACACGTGATAAACTCAACTCACTGTTGGTTTATACAATCCCTATGGATCCAAACGCTGTCTGAGAAGGTACTTAAATCTCTAAATCTACTTCCTAAGGTACTTGGATAGGGAATCGAAGGTTCACAGCCATTTCTATCCCCGCAACAAGATCATGTCTCAAGGGTTTGTCCAGCAATTTTTGGTACAATAAATCACCCTGGTTTGAAATGCTTTGAAATGCGAAAATCACCCAGTTGTTGCCATGGCCATCAATTGATCATGGGTGAACCCATCATCCTTCGCAGTTCAACAGTCCAATCCCCCTTTTTTTGACGTAAAGGCATCATTCTGACTTCATTTTCCGACGCTAAGACCATCGAAAAACGCTAGAAGCCTAATTTTTATTCATTTTTTCCCAGTTCAATCCATAAATTCTTCACGGTAAAACCGCTGTTCGTTCACAAAAACGCCAAATTTATCTGTAAGTTATGATCAGGTCAACAAATCCCAAGAGGTCACATATAAACCTTAGATGACAAATAATTACACATAATGTAATATAATTGTTGAATAATTTTCTAAGAACACCTTTGATTAATATAGGTCACACTAACGTTGTTATTTAATCTAAATTTAACCCTTTCATATTATTATTTCACACATTTAACTATTTCAATCTAAATTTAACTAATCATATTATTATCATTATTACTATAATTTCACCCGTCAAAACACTATTTTTTTTTGGGGGTTCCTTGGGGTTCCACCTGGCAGGACATCCAGAAGATGCTTGCGCCCGACGGAGTCCGGACACCGAGGGGACCAGGGTGAGTTCGCCTGCCTTGGGGATGTCTAGAGATATGGGGGTACTTCCAAATTGATGATTTTTTCCAGGGAAACCTCGTCCAACATAACATTGGACTACTGGTTGGTGGTTTCAAACCATGGATTTTTATGACTTTCTGGAGTATTGGGAATTTCATCGTCCCAAGTGACGAAGTCATATTTTTCAGAGGGGTTCAAACCACCAACCAGTAATATATCTAGTCTTATGATGTCTTATGACTTAGATACTATGATATATAGATGAACAAATAGATATAGAATTAGATACTTTCTGCCTGATGATGTCTACATCTACATAGATATTATTAGATGGGTAGAGAAATCTGCAGATGTCAGGATATTTGTATTTTTCTATTTAGCCGTGTTCTGGACGAGTGACCGCCGTGGCCTCTTGAAAAGCTCAGTGTATAGATATATATATATATACACATACAAACTATATATATACAATTATATATATATATACAATTATATATATATATACAATTATATATATATGCATAAATAGATAGACAAAGCCGTGCATATGGGCCATATGTATCATATGGGGATAGTTCTTTTAAGAGTACATGCAGCATCTCCCACCCTACACCCTAGACCCGACAACCCCCCCACAACTAGCCGCAACGTCCCTTCCACCTCCTCAACCCCACCGAACCTAAAGGTCTGAACCCAGGAGTGTTGTGAAACGCTCAAAACACTGCAAAGAAGTCTTAGTCTTAAACCAACGATGCCCATACATACATATATATATATATATATATACATATACATACATAAATAAAAGCATATATCTATATGGATATTACATTCACACATGTTGCAAATTTGTATGTTGCCTGCGTTTTAACCCTTGCCTGCTAGCTTTTTTACATGGCGTCTTTGGTGACCGGCCATGCTTGCATGTAGACCATCAAAAACTGGCATGTGGATGGCTCAAATCATTCGCGGCTCGTGAAAAATGAATGGTTTCATCAGTTGAATCCTACGATGACTGGATGACAGGATGGATCATGTCCGCTGGGACAGTTTTTTTGTTTACCAAAAAGAATTGTATAGCCACCCCTTAAAAAGACCATGAAACACATCAGAAATGGCTATGAGTCAAAACCCTGGTACCTTTTGTTCACCCCAAGTCATAGCTGGGATTTATGGATGTCCCATTAAAAATGTATCTATAGGTATTGACCCATACCCAAATGAGCAGGTTCTCATGATCCGCTGGGGTAGCTTCTGTTTTCATCAAACATTCCGCTTTCCAGCGGTTAAGTCATCATCGAACTTTGTCACCTGGGGATGTCCCAGCGCAATGATTGCCACAGGTCAACGAAATGATGGCCATTATTTTTTTTTAACCCTCAACCATAGGAAAATGGTGGTTTAATGGGATTTAATGGGATTTAATGGCACTTACCCTCTGGTAAACTAACATATAGCGAACTGGAAAATGGCCATAGAAATAGTGAGTTTTCCCATCAATAGCAGGGTGATTTTCCAGTTCGCTATGTAAACGTTTACCAGAGGGTAAGTGCCATTAAATCCCATTAAATCCCATTAAACCACCATTTTCCTATGATTTTCCTATGGTTTTCCTATGGTTTACCATTTGAGTAAACCAAACAACCTTGCCAGAGGACAAACTCAAAAAAGATCCCTTTGCCAGAGGCTACCCGGCCTGGTAAACTAACATAGCGAACTGGAAAATCACTAGTTGAATAGGGAAATCACTATTAAACTAAATGGTCTATTTTCCATACAATGTGGGCCCCCCAGTGATGTTAGTTGGTTTAGATTCGCCCCAGTAACTATAGTTATCTGCGTACCATTTTTACCATAGTGAAATTGGAGTTATTAGTTCACCCCAACTTAGCTATCGTAAACGGAGCCCCACTTTGTAGCTTTTTGTTAGTTTACCAGATAGTCCCCATGGACCAAGCAGGATCTAATGGAATGACAACCTCTTGGAGGCCCTGGGGCCACCATTGGTCGCCAGGTCAGACCCTTGCGATTTTGGTTGCAAGCCGACATGGGAAGTGACTCGGATCTTCTGTTTTTTGTGGTACCACATCTTGAAAAAGGGCTCCCCCCAGTGATGTGAATGTTGGTTTATAAACCATTTTATAACCACCATTAACTAGTTTCTGATATCTACCATAAACCATAGTTAATCCGCTTTTCAATCTACTTTAGAGAGTTTTTGGGATTACTATGACATCCGAGTAGCTCTTTTGGGGTCGCTCTTCTGCTGTCAAACTGTCGGCGCAGCAATGAAACGAGACGTGACGATCCTCAACTATTACTCGAAGTCAACAATTCGGACACCACCCCGGACCAGTCTCTCTGGCTGATTTACAGGGTTGCCCAACATACAGAGAAAAAAAATGGTGCCAAATTCTCCATCCGCGCCGCGAAATTTCGATGAATTCTGACTGGTCATGACGTCATGACCACTGAAGTCCGTCCCCCTGCCACCGTTGGGTTCAACCCAGGCTGAAGGATACCATGTTTCGGACCCAGGGAGGCCGTCGGGATGTGGGAACCATGTTTTTTTCTATAGGGACCCAGGAAGATAGCCCCAAGATGCTGCGGGAAAAGGGTTTTTTTCCACATGGCAATGGCGCAATTTCATCAACCACATCTTCTGGCTAATTTGAGTTTTATGGAGTTTGCAGAGTGATGTTCATTCAGAAGTGAAACTTGTACAAGCATTTCGGGAAATCCATAAACTCTCTCCAAACAAACATCAGGGTGAAAATCTACATTTCAAGCTCAACAAAGCCGTTACACCGGCAAGATTATTCGGATGAGATGCCAGGGTTTTGATCCAGAAATAACAGGACCCCGGTGATGAAACCTCCATTCCTGGGCCTCCTTGGATTCTTCTGTCGCCAGGTGGCCCCAACGACAGGGTGCTGCGACATGTCCAAGACACGACTTCTGCAGTCGGACCTCTATGGTTGAAGCCTTCTATATGAAGGTTTCCATAGTCATGGGGGTACCCTAATAGCATCTAATAGCTGGATGGTTTATAGGGAACACCCCATCTATAAATGGATGATTTGGGGGTATCCCCATTTATGGAGCCCTCATCAAATTTGATGGGAAAAAACACATGGGGAAACCGTAGTCGGCCTTCAGTTGGTGGATCTTCCGTCGTCAATTCGCCTGTGTGGCGAGGTGTACATAGCTACGCGTCGTAAAGGGAGGGTCGCTGAGATGAAACAGATGTGGAGCCCAGCTACCTATCGCTATCCGGATGGCTACTAGAAGATAGTAGAACCCATGGGAAAGCCAGGCTACCAGGCTTTTGATCTGAAGGGGCCCTCTGGTAATCATGACAACGGACAATTCCTGCATTTATAGATAATTTTTTCATTGAAACAATTGAAACCTCGATTTATAGAGGATTTACCATTGCCATGTTTGCTTATCGGGTAGATTTTCGATCATCAGTTCCAGTAAATGTTGAATTGGATCTGCGGGCCGGTCCGAAAAAAATCACCCTTTTGCGCTTTGCCGCGTGATTGGGACAAGGCCGGGATAACCTTCAAATCCGATATTCGGTGAGATTCTACGTGGTTCCCAATGCGAAGGTTCCTGCGACTGGTCCAACAGATATCTTCGGGACCCTGTGCAATCGCATTTCAGTGACCGCAGGGCAACTTGAGGTGTTTCTGTAAAGTCAGACAGCCTCAAAGCAGCACTCCTCTGTACGATAGACACATGCGACGCGAGAGGAAAACACTAGACAGGGAGTGATTTTATTTATTTTTTGATATTTTTTGGGCATATGTTATTCACACATATTTACACTGGTGATATGTTGTTCTTGTATATTATTATGGGGATACAATATAGTGATATAGTATGATATAGTCACATAGCCATTTCTAAAATCATATAAATTGTTATATAATGCATAGCTAGTTGGTGGTTTCATTTTTTTTAAACATTATTTTATTTTCCCTTATATATGGGATAACCCTTCCCATTGACGAACTCATATTTTTCAAGATGGGCACATTGCACCACCAACCAGATAGCCAATTCTAGTCACATTGCCATAGGATTACTAAAAAAAAACTATAGCCACAAATTATTATATAATTTATATAGTACATAGCCAGCCATAATACATAGCCATAATCATATCATACATAACTAATTCTACAAGGTGGTGCCCCCCAGTTATAAGTTGGTTTATAAGCCCATTAACTATAGATATATCACCTATAAACCATAGTTATTGGAGTTATGTTCACCAACTTAGCTATCGAACGGGGGCACCACCTTGTAGTAATTAATTCATAGCCATATATATCATACATAGCTAATTCATAGCCATGTAGCTAATTCATAGCCATACATATCATACATAACTAAATCATAGCCATATATATATCACAATTCATAGCCATATATCTCATATATCTCATATATTATATGTAATATGTAGCCAGTGGGTCTTGGTCGCTTTTGTTTTTTTCCCGCCCCCGCAGGTGTGATACCGCACTGGACTTTGGCAACCAGCTGGAGCCATCGCGGTGCCGAATCTCGGGGGGGATCATCTACTGGGTCAACTGACTGGTTAGATACGAAAATCATGGTAAAATCATGGTAAAATCATGGTAAAATCATGGTAAAATCATGGTAAAATCATGGTAAAATCATGGTAAAATCATGGTGAAATCATAGTAAAATCATGATAAAATCATGGTAAAATCATGATAAAATCATGGTAAAATCATGGTAAAATCATGGTAAAATCATGGTAAAATCATGGTAAAATCATGGTAAAATCATGGTAAAATCATGGTAAAATCATGGTAAAATCATGGTAAAATCATGGTAAAATCATGGTAAAATCATGGTAAAATCATGATAAAATCATGGTAAAATCATGGTAAAATCATGGTAAAATCATGGTAAAATCATGGTAAAATCATGGTAAAATCATGGTAAAATCATGGTAAAATCATGGTAAAATCATGGTAAAATCATGGTAAAATCATGGTAAAATCATGGTAAAATCATGGTAAAATCATGGTGAAATCATGTAAAATCATGTAAAATCATGGTAAAATCATGGTAAAATCATGGTAAAATCATGGTAAAATCATGGTAAAATCATGGTAAAATCATGGTAAAATCATGGTAAAATCATGGTAAAATCATGGTAAAATCATGGTAAAATCATGGTAAAATCATGGTAAAATCATGGTAAAATCATGATAATATCATGGTAAAATCATGGTGAAATCATGGTAAAATCATGGTAAAATCATGGTAAAATCATGATAAAATCATAGTAAAATCATAGTAAAATCATGGTAAAATCATGGTAAAATCATGGTAAAATCATGGTAAAATCATGATAACATGGTATGAACATCGTTTGCTATCAATGGTAAAATGATGGTCACATGTCTTACCCGGCGAGTTTTTTGTTGGCCATCTAAGATTCAGGGCAAAAGTGTTTGTGGTTCGTAACTGGCGGTGGTTTTCTGTACAAGGTGGCGCCCCATAGTTAGCTAAGTTGGTGAACATAACTCCAATTTCACTTGGGTTTATGGTAGATATACCTATACTTAATAGGGGTTATAAACCAATTAGATTTTTTTGGATCCACGAAACAAGGGGGACAAAAACGACCACCAGGATTCTAGGTCTGCAGTTTTGCAGCTCAGTAATGCCATCCCAAGATTGAACAGCCTTTTCCACTGGAGGAGTATGGGATGGGATAGTGATGTAGTCCTACGAAATTTTCGCCGAACAGAAATGGCTTAGTCCTTTTTCACTGGTCTCAAATATGTCAATCCTTACAGGATGGGGCACCCAAGATAGCATTCAGTTGCCTTATAAGTGGCTGAATTCTATGGTTTATGGTAAATATAACTATAGTTAACGGAGGTTATAATGGTTTATAAACCAACTTATAACTGGGGGGCCCATCCTGTACTAAACCATTTCTGAGGGGTGATTTTCATATTAGGGAGAGTGGATTGATTATAAATGGAGAGATCTGTGACACAGAGATTGATTTCCCCGAAAAACCGAGCCAGCCATTGAGGCTCGTTATCTCCAATTCTCTCACCGATTTCTGCGATTTGTTGCTGCTCGCTTTGAGGGTGATAGTGACACCATCCTCCACGCCATATGTTTGATGTCAACCGGCTTGTGCAAAGCTTCAGCATCCTTTTCTGAGTCTCCATTCAGCTGATAAGAGTGAAGTTCGGAGGTTGAAGAGAAGGGATTGGATCGATTGATTTGTTGGATAATTTCCACATATCTTGTGGATAGACCATGATAGACCCCATTGATTTGAGGATAAACAATGACGATGATACATTGATGATACTCCTTATTCTTAATAATTAGACTATGTCAAACTCCATGGTTTGTTGCTGACAGTCCCTGATCGTCAGGTGCTTGATTGAAGGCCAGTGTGTCAACCTTGCGGTCTCTGAAAATACTCAAAAATGGACATGGGATGGGGCAACACCTCTCATTTATGATGAAAAATACATAAAGATACCATATTTTGGGATACACATTCATAGAAATATAGAAATTTACATGAACATCTTACACAATCTTACACATAGAAAAATACATTTTCCCATATACCCGGAAAAATACATATTAACCCATTCATTAACCCAGCGAAGAAAATCCCGGTTCCCATCCACATGGATCATCACAGGAAGCTTTCTTTTTGCCTGGTCATTCCTGGCTTATCCATGGTTTTCCCATTTAGGATGGGGTTGGAACAATGTTATATCCTCACACATGTTACAATCATATATATATATACACACACTGTAATATGTATATATATATATGTATGATATTATATATAATATACACTGTAATATGTATATATATATATATGTATGATATTATATATATATGATATGATATGATATGATATGATATGTATATATATATTATGTATATATGATTCTATGTATATGTTATAACCACACACACACACACACACTAAGCAGTTTTATGGGGTTATCCTCCAAGTGCCATACTGTTTTTCTGATTTCCCATCAATATTCCATATATCCATCCAACATATCCATCCAACATACACCACAATATCCCATGAATTGATATGAAATAGTAGTAATATGTAGTAATGTCCCACCTTGGGCCAAGAATCTCCGGCAATCTTGCGGTGCTGGGCGGAACAGCAGGTCGTGTGATCATGACCTCGGGCATTCCGTACCTGCCCCCGGGCTGGGGGTTGGTGCTTGAGGTGCCGGTGATGGCGCCACGGAACTTTCGGTGATGGCTGTGATGGCTGTGATGGCTGTGATGGCTGAACGATGGCCAAACAAAACCAAGGTTCATGTTTTTCATGTCAACCCCGGATGAATAAACCATGGTTTATGACAATTAGGGGGTATTCCCCCAATCATCATGATTTGATACTTAAATGGTACCTTCCCAATTAAACATGACCAGACATGTTTTCGGGGGTCTGGAAAAACGAGGGTTCGGGGCGTTCGGGGGAGCCCATCGAAAAATTGCGGGAAGTTTTCCCCAGTTGTAAACGGGGCGAAATGTATGAGTTTGAACCAATTGCTATTCCTGCCATGCATCATGTTGGTATGGCCAAAACATATTATATACTATTGTATATATATATATATATATAGTCATTGTGAATACTAAAGAATCAATCAGGTCAACTATTTCAAACCATACAGATGTAGTTACTGCTTTTCCGCTCTTCCGCTTCCCCCATGATATCATACATTTTGCTGACATACCCTTTCAGGTCAAATTTCAGTAACCTCCAAAAAGCTGGCCATTTCCAATAGGCCCCCGAGCGATAGCTAAAAATTGGTTTACAATTTACAATATCAATAGAGACGAAGTAGGATTTAGGTGGAAATATATCTATCCTCTGGTTATTTGTTACATAGCCATGGTATAGATGGCCCATAGAAATAGATGGTTTACCTATTAAAAAGGGTGATTTTCCATGGCTATGTTAGTCATAACCAGATGGTAAAATATTCCAAAATGGGGTAACAGAAACCAACGAACACAAGTTGCAGGCCTTCCTGTGGGGTATCCAGGTATCCATTTCAATAGGTCGATTCATATATCTGGGTAAATTATAACGACCTCACTGCGACCTCACTGGAATCATGGTTAGTAAGGGAAATCATCCCAATATGGCCTTAATTCAGGTTAGTGAAATATTATAATTTGCCCAGATATATAGAACCAGCTTCAACCTGCGCCGCAATCTCCGGAACTACCAAAATGCAGTGGTTTATCATGATTTTTCTTATTAAAGTTCGCATAAATTGGGGGCATATGCCACAATTTCAGACATCCCATCAATATGGTTTGATATATATATACATACTTATATATATATATATACACAGTATATATATATACACACACACACATCCCACTACAGCCCATCCCATATTAAATATCTTCCCACCATTTTTGATCAACCGGTGTTTCAGCTTCTCTCACCTATCTCCTGGCCATCCCTGGCCAAAGTCAACACCGGTTTTCGCCCAGAGGTGTTTCTGATGCTGATCTTGCTCAGAAAGTTCGTTCTCGAATGGCAAGTGCAGGCAGAAAAACCTCAGTTTTCCCACTGGAAACACCGCAAGAAGGTGAGGTGAACCCCAACAGATGGCTGGTTTGTGTCCTTTTAAATAGGGGTCGCCGACATTTTCTCATGGTTGATGTTATCATATTTTCCATCCACATTTACATAAGAAAAGGGGTGTCTCTCCCCATTTCCCTTGGAACTGTGCCAGGTCAGATACTTTGACCACCTTGTACCGCGACAGGCTAGGTGGGTACTTGGTTTCAACGAGAAGGTGAGATTCAAACAGGAAAAAAACAGGAATTTCAACGACAATCGTAGGTTTTTTCTGGGGTGTTATAGGGATTTGCTTCAACCAGCAAAAAATGGGATGGATGATTTTCGGATGAAAAACCATCGGTTTCTTTCCATGTTTGCCGCAGGGTCCCTTTCCATGTTTGTATCCTGCACGGCATGATGGGCGGGGACTACATGGGCGACATCACTTGAACCCAGAAACAGAGAGCAAAAAACACTCGTAATTTGGGATAGGATGGGGCCCCAGTTCGTTAGCTAAGTTGGTGCAAATAACTATAATAGCAATAGTGACTCAATAGTGTATCATACGCAAATAATTATATTTAGATGGGGTTTTCTCAACCAACAAACATAACGTTTGGGGCCCCATCCTGGATGTTAGAGTTCATTTTGCGATTCCAACTTCGATCATCCCCGAAGACTGGCGCAACGGTCTTGCGGAGGAATATTTCAACAAGAACCACATTCGGTTTGGCCTGGCAATGCTTGCACGGCTCCAAGAAACAACCAGAAATGGGGAGACACCCCTGGAGTCACTGGATTCCTTCGTGCACTGAAGATTGGCTGCGCAGCCAAACTTCCATGTCCATGTCGCAAAACTGCCGAAAATGATTGCCAGCTCCATGTTGATTATTCAGGTGCATCCCACTGATATGAAAAGTGGGTAACAATTATTACATAGTATCCTTTTGTGACCCATTGAAACAATGGGTCAAAAAGGCTTGTATATGGCTTACAAACCACTTACGATTCCTTGGATGCACATTGGGCCAAGGTCTTGGAGGCCTTCGATGTGGTGATCTTCGCACTGCTGAGACCTAGGCGGTGGAAGCCATGCCATGCCATGCCCATGCTTCAACCGATGTTGGAGAAGCGATGCGTGGATTTTTGGACCCAGGGGGAACCAGGGGGAACCAGGGGGAACCAGGGGGGGTCCAGGAAAATCCTGGTGGAGCGGCCAGGTTTCGCTTCGCCTTCATAGCAAGATCTGGATATTTGTGCTTGCTTCCAGCCGTCGGGGGCGCTGAGGAAACGGGAGATGACTATTTCCCACAGAGTAACGAAAGGCACTTTGAGAAGTTCCTAAACTATCCTAAGCTCAGGTTATGACATCTGACTGGTGTAACTTGTACCTGGGGCCTCAAGGGGTAAACCCATCTGTCCTGATTTTGGTGGCTCAGTTGGCCAAAATGGGCTCAAGCTCTGGAAAATCACCATGTTTCTAGGTCAATCATCAAACCAAATGGGCCATTTTCCATAGCTATCTGAGTTTACCCAAGGCTAGTTCCAGGGTATTTCCAATAGCCCACGAAAATTCTGGCCATGACCCACCACTGATCTTCCTAGGTCACCACACTGGCGCGCTGCGTGTTGGCCTGCCTGTCGGGTGCCACAGATGGGTCAAAAAGTGAACCAAAGATGGTAACCCCCCACCCCCGCTCAACGTGCAGTTTGGAAGAATCCGAAGTTGACATATTTTAGAGTTTTAAGTTTTTTTTCCAGATGAAGTTGACATATTTTGAATGTTTTTAAATGTTAATGTATTCTGTCAGATTACGGGGAACGACAACTTGAATTTCGATCCGGCTCCAGAGACTCTCCGTGGCTGGACGAGGTGGGAGATGATCTCTGTGGCTGTCTTTCTGGTAGGCGATGGA
This sequence comes from Cladocopium goreaui, assembly GCA_947184155.2. Lineage (NCBI taxonomy): Eukaryota > Dinophyceae > Suessiales > Symbiodiniaceae > Cladocopium > Cladocopium goreaui. The sequence goes on from CAMXCT020006512.1 coordinate 587,354, forward strand.
CTCTCGATCGGCAGTGATGATGATGGAGCGCTTAGCTGCGCTAGCAGCTAGGGCTATTCAGAAATATTCCCCTTTATAGAATGGGGAGCCAGTTGGAGCTACTTAGAGTTTGCCAAAAAAACATCTGGTTGGTGGTTTGGAACATGAATCTTATTTTTCCATTCAGTTGGGAATTTCATCATCCCAACTGACGAACTCATATTTTTCAGAGGGGTAGGTCAACCACCAGCCAGACATGATTAAGTCCAGTTAAGTCCAGTTGAGTCACTGGATGCTTTTCCAGATTGGATGATTGTGGTGAGCCGACCATGCCGTCCCATGCTGATTTTCGAAGCATCTGCCAACAACTCACGTCGCGACGTCGCGAAAACGAATGATAGGAATGGGATTCGGGTAACTATCCCGAAAAAGGTCAGTTCCACATTTCAGGTTGGTGAATTTACGACTTAAGATACTTAAGTTCTCCAGATCCACATGCATCCATATCATATTCTCACCATTTACCCTCAATGAAACATGGCATGCTGGAAAATACATCGTTTAGCTCGATGATTTTCCCAGCCATAAAAAAAAACATCCATGTACCCTCTGGTAATTTAACATAGCTATGGAAAATCATCATTTTTAATGGGAAAATCCACTATAAATGGCCATTTTCAATAGCTATGTTAGTTTACCAGAGGGTAGTAGTTCGGGGATTCTTTTCTTCATATTTCAAACCTCCATGATTAGAGTCTTTCCTTCAACCCTCCATGGCTGGGGCATTTCCCAGCCATGTTGGAGCAAAGCCAATCATTTTTTTTGGCTATGGACCAATACCCTATCAATAGCATATTTTTAGTGGCATGAACTGGCATGAACGTAAATCCCAGCTATTTTGATGTGAACTACAGGGGTACAAGGTAACTTGACTTATCCATATATATATATATATATGTAATTATATATATATATATATGTAATTATATACATATATATATATATATATGTATATCCATTGATATCCCACTATTGCTTATACCCCCATGATATCCGAAGATCGCCAGGCACCGTGGTCTTCTTCGCCTGGATCGCAGTGACCATCTTTAAGGACCTGGACCATGGCACCAAGGCCCTGCTTGGCTGCTGCCTAGATCCACCTGGTTCGTTGTTTCGTTGGTGACTTAATGTGTATTGATAGTGATTAATGGTGATTAGTGGTTAATGATGATGGTTCATGATGGTGGTTATTGGGTATTTTTGTGGTGATTCATGGTGATTTAGTAATTAAACCATCATTAACAATGGTCATTAAACACTATTTATTAATGGTTGATTGATGATTATTCATGTGGGTAAAACAATGGAAAATAAACCACCCATGACTGGGAATGGTAAGTTTATAGCACCTATAAAAATGGTGATGACTGGTGGATAGTTTATATTTATGGCATTGTTTTAACCAACAGAAGGTGATAGATTCCATGGAGATTCTTAAAAGCCCAGAACTCAGCATGACAGTCATTCTGTGCACTGTAGGGATGGTTTTCAACCACCGTTTTCGGTGGATTTCGCTGGCCCATCCACCGTGAGTTTGTGTGTTGACATATGTCAAAAATCGCCAGAGGGGATAGGCACCGAACAATTTACGCCTGGCAAAAATGACATCTGAGGAGATCTGGAGTTTTGCTGCACTTTTCGCTGAATCCTGACTTCTTTCGGAAAAACCATGGTAAACCCACCTGACTTGGACCATTGGATTCTTTAATTGCTGAAGCTGTCAGGGCTTCGAATCCTTCAAAGAGTCCTTGAACTCGATGTTCATCGCTGGTGCCCCTTGTCTTCAAACATTGCCTTTGGGATGCCCGGATGCCGCCGGTGGGGTGTGGCAACTGGTGGTACTCTGGACCAGGTTTTCAGGGTCTGACATTGGGATCTCCTCATCTTCCAGGAATTCATGCACCATGTTCGTTGAAGAACCTTGGCTCTGTAGATACAGACGTAAAACATGTCAGTGAAAAATGGAGGAATACTGTAGTTATGTGGTAAATCCAATGATAAACATGATAAACCAATACAAACCATCTCCAATTTGGGCTTATGATTGGGTACCAGCCCCTGTTGGGTTTATGACACGCCAACGTTTTTTTTTTCTGCGATGCAAACTCGCTGAGGTCTCCGATGAGTTTGTGGCGGTCTTTCTCAAGTGCCCAGGGGACGATTTCCCGATTTAGAAACTGACCCAACCTGGTTATGACTAACATACAAAGTGGGCCCCCAAACGATAGCTAAGTTGGTGAACATAACTCCAATAACTATGGTTTATGGTACGCAAATAACTATAGTTACTGGGGCGAATCTAAACCAACCTATAACTGGAGGGCCCCACATTGTAGCTATGGAAAATCCATTATAAATGGAGGTTTAGTTCGCTGGGAAAATCATCTATTTCGATTAGGGCCATCGACAAACCATGGCGAACTGTAACAGTCATAACCAGAGGGTAACAAAAAAACTGAACATCGAAACAGGATGCGGTTATGATTTGGTAAAAATCACATGCATCGAATTTCGATCGTTTCTTTTGAGTTCCAACGAGGAAGGACGACTGGATACATCTTCCATCAACTGTTTAAGTGCGCCTTGCGCACATTCTTGGCGATTTTGTCACAAGTTGTCCCACATCTTCTTTTCATCGGCCCGTCTTCGGTTTGGATGTTGGTTCAACATGATATTGTGGGAGTTTTCCCGAAACTTGGAACTGTAGAGCTCAAATAAATGTGGCCAACATCTGCCGTGGCAACTTTCATCTGCCGCCATGGCCAGGTCTTACACGGCATATCGCTTTGTTGGAGTCCGGGAGCCCGAGCTACGATTCAAATGGGGCTGTGGACCACTGATCCAATTGAGTGGCTTCAGTTGTACCAGTTGGCTAACATAGCCATGGAAAATCCTCATTTTTGATAGGTAAACCATCTATTTCTATGGGCCATCTATACCATGGCTACGTAACAAATAACCAGATGGCATCGTTTTTTTTGCGCCAACATGGCATCAGCTCCCAAGTTGTGCGGATTTTTACCGACAATCAGCAGTGTTTTGAGTTATTGCGTCCATAGTGATACACTGTGATGATGATGATGATGATGATGATGATGATGATGATGATGATGATGATGATGATGAGGACGACTAAGACTAAGATGATGATGTTGATGACAGTGATCGGGACACAATGTCGGATTCGTCTTCCCCATGAGCTTTAGCACAAGACTCAAGAGATTGCGCAATATTTTCTTCCAAACCTTTTTTGTTTAGGATTCACTGCTATCTTTCTGCGAATCGGTTCCCCAACTGGGGCATCTGCCCGAAATCTTCCGACTTTGCAACTGGCTTCCCTAAAGAATCGTCCCGTGGATCCCAGGAAACCGGGAAAAGTCATGAATTTGATCATCCATCGAGCATCTTATCCGTCTCATCCGAGATTCAATCCCTATCTCCCGATATCTCCCATTTTTTTGGTACACACTTGCATGGTATTGCTCACATCCCCACATCATCTAAAAAAACATCGCTTAAATACATGGAATGGGGAGACATAGCCGAATCTCCTCATTTCACTTAATCATCCATCAAACATCGTCCCATCATCCCTTGCCCCGAATATTTTTCACACCCCTTATCCGGAACCATCGTTTAGTAGGGATTCACAACTATTTTGGAAGCACTGGGGGTGTTTTTCACGTTAGGATGGGATTAATATGGATGGAACCATTTTCCTTAAATCATATACCCTCTGGTTATGACTAACATAGCCATGGTATAGGTGGCCCATAGAAATAGATGGTTTACCTATAAAACATGGGTGGATTTTCCATGGCTATGTAACAAATAACCAGATGGTATGTTGGTCATCTATGGACGTTTGGCATCTGCAGATCCTCTGGCTGATCTTCTTAGTCATCGCACATGTGATGCTGCTCAGTTTGGCCCGGGTCCTCGATTTTCCGGAAAAGGAGTTGACGGAGACACCCATTTTTGTGTGCGAAGAAACATAGGAAAATGGTGGTTTAATGGGATTTAATGGGATTTAATGGCACTTACCCTCTGGTAAACTAACATAGCTATTGAAAATTTTCCATTTCTAGTTGATTTACCCACTAAACATGGTGATTTTCCATCGTTTTTTGGATGTTTACCAGAGGGTAACATCATATAACTAGCATCCAAATCCCATGGGTTTTCATTCAATTCATGACATGTGGCGATTTCGGGGTGCGCTGAATTTTTGGACGCTAAACAATGGGACGGAAAGGGAGTGCTTTAGGGCTGAAAGTGGGAACAAAAACATGGAAATGGGAGAGGCGAAAAACCATTCCATGGGCAGAAATCCAATGGTAAGAGCAAGATAAAAGAACTCGGAAAACATGCCTGGAAAATCATTTTTTTGCGGGTGGATCCACAGTTTGAAGACTTTGAGTCACGTGTCATAGATATTGAATTTTGGGATTTGAGGGAGAGGCACGGCACCCAAAAGCATCCAGTATGTATGTTATTCTCCAGTGACTGACACACGGCAATGATAAATTCTGACTTGGGCTGGATGATTGCCTCTTGAGCGAAAGGATACTGTCAGCAACACTGGCGGAAAAGTATCTGGATGTATTCTCTGGTAATCAAACAGGGCAATAGAAAGCCCTCCATCAGTTTGTAGATGATTTTCCCATTTACCCTGTGGTTATTTAACGTAGCTATGGAAAATCACAAATTTTGATAGGTAAATCATCATAAATCATCTATGAATGGGCAATTTTCCATAGCCATGTTAAATAACCAGAGGGTAGATCTCCATTTATTTCGGAATTCTTGGCCAGCCATGTCTGATGACACCGGCCAGGTGTTAGACACACTCTGCTCGGAGCCTTGGTCCTGGGTTTTTCGAGATTCCTGGCGAATTTTGGTGGCCAACTGGAGATATTCCCAAGGCAGTTGGATGTTGGGAAGATTCGAATTTCCGGAAAGAATTTTTAGCATTAGCATTGGACATGGTTAGCCTAGTTTTTTAAGAACAGTTCTTAATATTTGGGGACATTTGGTATGTGAAACTCCCCGATAAACTCCTGAGATGATTTCCACCAAATGACCGGAAAAAAGGCTAAGCGACCCACACGAAGGGCCCCCCAATAAGACCATCTAACTAGATATATCACATATCCACCATAAATATAAAAATCCTTGGCCCAGGTTTTTGAACCAACTTGCCTATCAGCGGCTGCCTGCAGCTGGTCGTTGCTGAGGTGCAGCCTACATGACCTACTCAGAACATAGAGCTGAGGTGCGGTCTTGCCTGGTTTCAGGTCCACCCTGTGAGCACCTGCGGATCACCGCACTTATAACTGGAACACACTGGAACCATGCTTAGAACCATGGAACTGGAACCATGGTTACAATGCATGAGATAAGCCCGGAGGACTTGCAGGACTTGCGAGCAACAGGGTTAGCACTGACCATCAGTGGGACCACCATTTTCATAGGCTTTTGCTGGAGCTGTGAATAGGACTTGGATCCAGCAAAAGTTCATGGGGATTTGAGATTGGAGACGAGGATTCAAGCTGCTTGATACCTACTTGGTCTTTGTGGAAGAAATCCTGCATGGATAATTGAAACCCATTCAAAATCATGGGATAAACCATGGATAAACCTATCAACTGGTGCAGGATTTCGCTGGCCCATCCACAATATCCACCGTTGCGTCTCTTAGGCAACGGCTGAGCAGCGTATCTTAGGCATGTGGAAGGCGGCAACCGAGCAACTGTCGGGGAGAGATGGCTGATGGATTTTCCAGTCAGCTAGATTGGTTTTGAACTAGCTTGAGTAGGAATTATGTGGACTGGTTGGTGGTTTGGACCATGAATTTTATGACTTTCCATATATTGGGAATAGTCATCCCAACTGACTTTCATATTTTTCAAGATGGTTGAAAGCACCAACCAGTGGAATTATGGTGATTATAACTAAAATTAGGTGGGATTCTACAATATTATACACTAACTTAGAACAAGCACCCTTGGAGATCATGGCGAAGCCAGTCTCTGGCCACAGTACTCGTAGCTTCAGGGGGGGCGATCTATGTCTCGGTTCAACAGCTAAGTAAAATGGGAGAATCATTACCCTCTGGTTATGTCAAAATAGCTATTGAAAATGGCCATTTATAGTCGACTTACCCATTAATGGTGATTTTCCATAGTTACGTTAGTTTACCAGAGGGTACCAACTATCGATTCAAGTGACATGACCAGAATCCAACATCAATGGATCAAAATGGGTCAACATGGGTCATTGATTTCATGTGTCAACACCTCTTCGAAGCAATTGGACTAAAAACCAAAACACTCTACTCTCTAAGTTGGTTGGTGGTTTGGAACCATGGAATTTTATGACTTTCCATTCAGTTGGGAATTTCATCATCCCAACTGACGTTCACTCCATCATTTTTCAGAGGGGTTGACGGTCAACCACCAACCAGATTATTATTAACCATCATTAACCATATAATAACCATTACCCTCTGGTAAATAAACATAGACCCTGAAAATCACCAATTGTTAGAGGAAACTAATCTTCCAATTCCTATCTGCCAGGGTCTATGTTAATTTACGGGAGGGTAATATTAACCATTATTAACAGTATATTAACCACAACGGTAGGTCGGTGTTGAGAGCCCAGCTAAAGGATGATCAAGGAGATGTCTCCACTAGCCGCCTTTGAAGCCTCATTGACTCCCGGACAAACATATTAATATATTTATATTAATATACTATACTATACTATACTATGCTATACTATAATATAATATAAAATATTAATATAAATATGATATAATGTAATAATGAGAAAAATGATGTGATATGATATGATATAAGTATATATGTATATAGATATAATGTATATATCTATAACAAAAATATTCATATACATAATAATAGTATATATTAATAATAATGATAAAATATAAATACAAATATAAACATGATAATATATGTATATTATAATATATATATATAAATGATATATACATAAAACATATTAATATATAGAAATAATATGTATATATTTATATATATATAGAAATATAATAGTGTATATATATATAAATAATAAATAATACACATGTATATACTCTTATATATGTATATATATAATATATATATATATTATAGCGATAGACGTATCCGTATTATAGTACCCCACCAAAAGCTAGAAATGCAAAGTCTAATCCAAAAATAGAGATACATATAACATTTCTTATCTCTTTGGGGGTTACTCTTATACAATATACATATATACATGCACGCATACATACATCCATACATACTTACATAACATTCCATCACATGACATCACATCACATACATATAACATTTTTATACATTTTTTTTATCTCTTTGGGGGTTGCTCTTGCACATATACATCACATTACATTACATACAAGGTGGTACCCCCCCAGTTATAAGTTGGTTTATAACCCCCATTAAGTATAGGTATATCTACCATAAACCAAAGTTACTGGAGTTATGTTCACCAACTTAGCAAACTATGGGGCACCACTTTGTACACAGCACATACACAGAGAACATTCTCTATAAAAAACCTGTCACATCCAGGCCTTCAAGACGCTGAGCAACGCCACGGGTGGTCACGAGAAGGAGGTTCAGCTAACACCAAACTCCGGGGTCATCCTAGTGGTCGAAATGAGGACTTTCCCATGGGCAAAATATGGTGGGTCTTGGGTGGTGTTTTCCATGAGAACTCCGGGATTTGGATGGGCTGGGACCAGGTGAGGGGATTTCACACCCAGAAACGAAGCCGGGAGATGGCCGGGACCGCCCTAAAAAGGGCGAACCTGGGATTTGGGATCTGGAACCAACAATGAGATATTTTTTTTGGGGACCTGAAAATTGGGTATAGCCCGAAAATGGCTCTTTTATTGGGAACGATGATGCGTGTTTTTTTTTCTGTTTGCACCCTATTTTCGCACAAACACTTGTGGTGAATCCAGATTTTTTGTTGGGGGTCTGTCTATAGATGAATTTTATAGTATTGTTGGTTGTCCATTCGTAGATCCATACTGGTATAGTTTACTGCAATGAGAAATGATCCAAAAGTTCATGTCTTCTCAAAGCAGTGTTAGTTATATCACCCTCACCTTCCAGGCAAACCTATCAGAGTAACCAATCACAAGTTATCATGAGGTTGTTCATCACCTTCCAGTTAGCTATCTCAGAGGAAATTGGAAGTTAGGGAGTTACTAAGTGAAATATGATTATAAATCCCATTAAGACACCATTTGAGTCCCATAAAACCACCATTTTTCGTGATTTTAGAGGTTCAGTCACTAGGTCCTGGTTTGCGGTATCGAAGACTAGCCATGTACTATCCACCAATATTAAGACGCAAAGACTTGTTGGTCCACACATGGGTCGAGTTCCCAAAATCAATCCATTTTCGTGAGGATTCCCATTATGTTTGGATTCCCAATCTGACGTTTTGACCATGGCACAAACGGGCACAAGGCTGCTTGCTTTTTTTGGCTCAGTACCCCCCAAAAATCATACCACTTGTTGGCGCAAAGACTTTCCTACACAGTTGGCTTTGGTCGTTGAGATCATTCAACTTGGTCGCCACCTGTTTAATGTTATTATTCCCTTGCATTTTGATGAAATTTTCATGTAAGTATTAATGTTTTCTGTTTTCCTAGTATGAATTTTAATGTTATTATTTTCTCATTAAAATGTTATTTTAAAATCGTATTTATGTTATTTTAATGTTATTTTAGATTCTCATTCCCTAGCGATGAATTTTCATCATTTCTCCCTTTCCCACAAGAACCTGTCAGGTCACACAGTCCAACTTCATGCTCTTCCTGCAGGAGTTGAAAAACAGCAACTATCCTGGATGTGGCTTTAGAAAAACCCATGGAAAAAATCATGGATTTCACCAACAATGGGAAGATCATGGGGGAAAACCCCATGGAAAAATGAAGAATTTCACCAACAATGGGATATATGATGGGGAAGAATAGGGAACATTGATGAACATTGGACATATACTGGGCATATTGCCCTCCGTTGTGCTCAAACATCATCTACAACTAGGGCATTTTCCGAAAGGGCCACATTTGATTAGCGACAAATCATGGGAACACGATGGGACTGGAAAAACCCCAAATCTGCCGTTTCTTGTTTCATTTTGGGTTACCCGGCCTGGTGAACATACAAAAAGCGAACTGGAAAATGGCTATAGAAATAGTGGATTTTCCCATTAAGAATGGTGATTTTCCATTGCTATGTTAGTTCACCAGAGGGTATGTCATAGTTATAGTCATAAAATATGGTCAGAAAACTCCATATTTGTGTGGCCATGTGTGTCAAAAGGCTTTGACAGAAAGGCTTGACGAAGGATTGCCTCTGGCGGTACTGTCACAGACGTGTCACGTTTGAAAGCTTAGTACAACACCAAAACATGAATCAGGGCCATAGAACAATAGATTGTTATATGGGTTTGTCTGAAAATAGGGTATATTCCCAATGAAATAGCCATTTAATAGGGATAATGATCAGCAAAACCATTGGGTACAATGGGGTACACTATTTTCAGACACACCCATATATATATATGGAACAATACTGTAGATTGTTATGTTGGGGCTTTCTTAAAGTGTTTTGGATCTCCAAGTCACCGTGGGTCTCAGGACCAAGTCATGGTCATCCATGACGACTGGATGATGACTGGGGTGTTTCACCATTTTAGGACACCTCCATATGCTTATATAGTGGTTAGATATTCACTATAGGTATATACAACAAAAACATCTAAAAAATATAGATGTATCCTAAGAATAGCCATTGACTATAGATATTAACACATATTGACACATATTAACAGATATTAACATCTATTGACACATATTAACATATATTAACCTACATAGTTCATTATTAACAATCCTAGATATATGCTATGTGCCCATCAAAATGTGTCTCAGCATCAGTCCATGACCCTGGCGCCGGCTCCTCTGGCTCCGGCGGCTTGAGGAGATCAGTACATCGCCAAGATCCGCTGGCATTTCGACCGACGAGGCGGGACCCAGAGCTGCGGAGCTGGATGGGGTCCCTATCCGTCCAGTAAAAAAAGACGTAGCGAACGAACGGAAAGCCATAGAAACAGTGGATTTAATGTTCTAAAAAAGGGTGATTTGCCATGTTTGTTGGTTGAGAAAACCCCATCGAAATATAGTTATTTGCGTATCATACACTATTGTTATTATAGTTATTTGCACCAACTTAGCTAACGAACTGGGGCCCCATCATGTCTGATACTCCGTCTTTTCAATGTGTCAGTCTAGGTATCAAACTATCATAAAAACTTCCATCTATCATATTCTATCATATTCTATCAATCAATCGATCTATCGCTCTTTTGATTGATAGTTGGGTACACCCCCGTTGTCAAAACCATTCTGGGTAAATGATGACAAACGATATACCAGGCATTAGGCCCTCTATTCTTCCCAAAAGGACATTGATGGAGCGTGGTCCAGGACTTGCGAAATACGCATTGGATCGCATTGGTACAGTAAAGAAGGGGAACAATTCATTTTAAGATATCTTAAGACTTAAGACATATTCGTATTAAATCGTATTAAAGTAAGACTTAAGATATCAGTGCATTTATCTGAAAATATTATTCAGTATTTGGACATGCCCAACTGCAACGCAACTTCGTTGGTGACACGCTTTTGTTGGATGAGGTGGTATTGCCATGCCTGAGTTTTAGCGCGGGGGGCCATGTATTCCTAAATTGATTTACAAGTGGCTAGTGGGCAGATGTCATCTTGTTAAGATGTATTCATCTTGGAATCCCTTGGGAAAATTCAATCGTAGGCATTGGTTTCCAGCCTTCAGGAGAATTCGAAGCCCAGACAACATTGTGACATATGGGGATGGGTCAAAACCCTGGTACCTAGTGAACCCCAAAATAGCTGGTAAATGGATGTTCATTCCCCTAAAAATGGTATTAATAGGTATTGATCCATAGCCATATTATGACTGCAGCTGAACTCGCAAATGATTTTATATTTGGCTAATCAGATACCCTTTGGTAATCAAACATGCCCATGGAAAATGCACCATGAATAGAAGTTTTTCCCATTTATAGATGGTTATAAGTGGTAAGGACATAATCATGTTCCCATTTATACTCATTTCTAGGTGATGTTCCCATTTCATTTCCTATTCGTAAAGGGATTTCCATTCGTTTTTTCGGCAAATCAGATGGGCAGAACCGGCAGGCAGAGATCATGTGGCAGGCCATTGACAAGGCTTGCGGATGGCTCAAGGGATCTCACGGATCACGGATCAAAAAGGAGGTGAGACGACGAGGTTATACAAGAGATATTTTCAGGTACTAGTCAGAAACACATATATCGATATGTATATATATATATATGTATACATATATATATATATTATATGTATACATATATATATATATATTATATGTATACATATATATATATATATAATGTATATATATATATGTATTATATGTGTATATATATATGTATGTATATGTATATATGTATATATGTATATATGTATATATGTATATATGTAAATATGTATATATGTATATATGTATAGATGTATATATATACATGTATATATACACATATATGTATATGTGTACATATATATATGTATATATACACATATATATATATACACATATATGTATACATATGTATATATACATACATATACATATTCATATATACATACATATATATATATATAATTATATACATATATTATATATAATTACACATACATATTCTATCTATACATGTATACACGTAGACGCATACACTATCCACATTTTTCTCCGTGATTTCTGTCCCTTGGGGGTCTCGGGCGCCATGGCCAGGACCAGTCTGGCAGCATTGACCCTGAAGAGTCTGGAGCTCTGGTGGGTAGCAACTGGGTGGTATATCTGGCGCTATTGAAAATTGTAATTTACCGTGGGTTTTCCCATTAAAAATGGTGATTTTCCATAGTTATGTTAGTTTACCAGAGGGTATTTTTCCAGTTGGCATTCATTATTAAATTCGGGATATTTTTAGGTGGGGATATTTTTCCATTCGGAAAGCCGAGGCACACTGAGGCGAGTTTTTGAAGATGGGGATGGGTTTTGACCAAAAAAAAGATGGGAATCTCAAGGAATTCGATCAGGTGCTTTTGTTGGAGTATCTACCACCGTTTCTGTGGATGACCCAATGTTTTACTCAGGGTGGGGTTTAAGTAAGATGGGGATTGATGCGATTCACCATGGAGATTGATTCGATCACATGTGGCCATGTGGACATTCAAAAGACCGGTTGATGATGTTTGACTTTTTTTTTGGTGGTGACTAATACTGGGACAACAAATGGCTTTGCACATTGAATTTGTGATTCTGCTGGAACTTTGCCATTTTTGCATCCACCAGAAATGGATAAACTGTAAAGAATATGTCACTGTATTGTTGGGGCATTTCTTGCAGTCACCCATCTGACTCTCCAATTTTCAACCAATGGCCCAGGTTTTTGGGGGTGGTTGGGCTGATTCAGTACGACTTTTGGACAACCAGGACCGCAGGCATTGGGATTTTCGAGTTTTCGAGGCACCTTTTTTGGATATTCTGGATGACAGATCATACTACCAGGCCTTTTTTTTGGTGCTGATGTCTTTTTGGGCGAATTCATCTCGTGATCAGCCACGTCGGGAGCCTCTCTTTTGGACGGGACGAGGATTTTTCGAGTGGCCCTGGCAGGAAAGATTCCTACATCAGGGATTGGTTCCCAGAATTGTGGGACACTCCCTGGTACAGGCGCTGAGCTCTGTGCATTCTGTGCATTCTGAGATGATGTTGGGAAATTGCCGTGGAAACGATTGGTCAGTCACAGCTGCGACTCTAGATCAGTTTTTTTTCCGGGACAATAGGGATACTGTCTCTCTTTTTTTGCAGTTTGACAAGCGCTCGATCTATGATTGTCAGTCACATGTTCAGTCTTATTGGTGAATCATCCCACACTGAAATGTTGGTGAAACAATGGCCGTGACACATTTCCGTTAAGGATTTAACCAGTGTTCTTTTCAGTTCTTTAACATGATTGTTTTTTATGCCAATCCCACGCCCTTCATTAGCTTGGACATACGGTGAGCACTCTTGTTGGTTACCCTCTGGTAATTTAACATAGCTATTGAAAATTGCCAATTATAGTGGATTTTCCCATTAAAACATGGTGATTTTCCATAGTTATGTTAGTTTACCAGAGGGTACATCCCGTAGTATTCCCATGTAAAACAGCTTGAATTTGCTATCCAGTGCTGAGGGAGCGGTTCAGAGCTACTGGTATCTAATGGTATCTATGTGGGGAAAGCCAGTTGGAGCTACAATTGACTTTCCCGTGGCCACCATGGGAGATCTCCAGGATCCAATTGATGGAGGTACGTTAGTACCATATGTTGGGCCATATTTTGTGGGGATATTCCCTTACACAGGCCTCAAAAATAGGCCTTATATATGGTAAGCACCTCCAATTTAGGATCCTGAAATTCCCATTGATGATAGTCTGACAATTTCCAACTTTTGCACTGCCTGTGAACTCCAGTCTTGATACTCTCATACATTTCTAGCTCGGTCTTTGCAGGTGTTGGTATCTTCATGTTTAATGGCTAAGATACACTCCATGTTTGCGACGATAAGCCATTCCAGTCACCTGAAATCGCTCATCAGTTTTTTTTGAATTGGGCAAACAACAATCAACTTCACCCAATATTCCTATGATGGTTTGATGAGTTTGATGTTTAAGTCCTTAAATTTCTTGATGGATGAAAAAAAACATCTTTTCAATTTAATTATGGATTTCCATCTACACCCGGTTTTGCTCCTTGGGAAATCGCTTGGGAAATCCACCACGTCTTTATCCCTGCTGGGGATTCCATGGGAAAGTGACATTCGCTCCACAGGAAGTATCGCACGTTCGTGGACAGCGGAGACGACTTGGATTTGTCGGTTCTCACGCTGGACAGGTGCGGCACTAATTTGTTTCTCAAAATGGCTGGGATGATGAGCCAAAGATTGACTTAGGATGACTTAGATATGAGATGATATGAGTATGAACCATAAAAAAGATGTTTTTTTTTCTGCAAAAGACGGGAAATTCGAAGAAAAATGGAGTTTCACACATTTTGAACATGAAAACTATGGGATTGTGACCCAAGTATGGGGGTTTCTTCACACGCCATGACATGAGCATCTTTTCCGTGGACGTTCTCTTGAAAAGATGCCCAAATGGAAAAACATTTTTGGTGCTTGGGCGCAGGTTAGTGAACCTCATTCTGCTGGTACGAAAGCTTAGAAAGCTGGCGGCCTGAATTGTCTTGTTCTGAAGATATTTTGAGAGACCCAGAACACCACCAAAACGATATAAAGCACAAGAAATGAATCGATTGATCATGTTGATTCATGTGCCCAGTTGATACCCTCTGGTAATTTAACATAGCTATGGAAAGATCCACCATTTTTAATGGGTCAATCAACTCTTTCTATGGCCATTTTCCAGTTCGCTATGTAACAAATTACCAGTTGATAAATCGTATCCCAAAGTTCTGCAGCGGCTATCTCTGTTGGTGAAGCCGCACAGCGAGGTCAACTTGGTGTTGGTGGTGGTTGAGAGCTACTATGACCTCAGCAAGTGACCATCTTAGCTGTTTCATGGCACAGAAAAGCACGAGACTTCGAGCTCAAAATCTCAAAATCCCATGGGAAGAATCAGGAAGTCCTGTTCTACGCAATCAGTGGGTGAAATTGCTTGGTGATCAGAGGTCTCGGATTGCCAAGTAGCGTGATCGTCCTTCATCCAAAACGCGACGCGAAACCACATCGCAGTAATATTTTCTTCCCAACAATAGTCATATCAATAGTCTAGATATGTCTAGATGATATAGTTTTAAGTGTGTTTTATCCAGATGCTACAACTTGATGGTTGTTAAAAGCCCCATGGCTTCGGCTTTCGGCGCTGAGGTGGCCTGAACCAGAATGGATGGATTCGATGGAGTTGATCTTCTCCTTCATCTACTTGGGCTGGGGCACTGCTGTAGTGTTCCCAAGAAAAAAGGGATAGAAAAGGATAGAATCCCACTGAAACAGTGAAAAATGAGTGATGATTTATGATGATTTTTACTTTTTTGAATAAAAATTGGAGATTGTTGTTTGTCAGGATACCATGGTCTTTTGTGGATGCACATATATGTTCTGACATCCCCAATTCGGCAACGGTCCCATTGTTGGGTACCCTCTGATAAACATACAAAAAGCTATTGGAAATGGCCATAGAAATAGTGGATTTACCCATCAAAAATGGTGGATCTTTCCATAGTTATGTTAAATTACCAGAGGGTACTCCATAACATGGGCGGCGTTCGAACCTCGAACCTTTTGACGGGTTTGCCCATGTTTGCCGGCGATGGAGCGGACGCAGGGGAGTTCTTCATCAAGATCTCGGTGTTTTCCTTTGCAGAATACTGGCTTGGGTCTCCAGATGTACCCAACCTGGTTATGACTAACACAGCCATGGAAGCCATGGCCCATAGACATAGATGATTTTAACAGCGAACTAAACCTCCATTTGTGGTTGGGATTTTCCATGGCTATGTTCGTCATAACCAGATGGTGCATTTTTAGAAGCTGGGTCTTGAGTCTCAAGTGACGCTCAAAGGCACATGTCGAGCGCTTGCGCAGATCCACAGTAGCAACATGGCCACGCCCCAAAAAACGCCATTTGTCTCCATGAATTCGATTGTAGAACTAAAGCTGCCAGCAAGTCTCATTTTGGGTAAACCTGAATTGGGTCGCGTTTCGTTTCTTAGGGTGGAAAACGTCACAGAAGGAGACTCACCTATAAATATATATATATATAACATCCATATAAGATCTATACATCTACATAGCATACCCAGCTCAAGATGATTTTTGCCAGTTTCTGTATTTCGAACCATATCGGTCCATATCATGCATTATCATGGCTCCCGAGGTCCAGCATTTCGAACCAGTTCGATTTCTTCACCACTTGGCTCCTCTTAAGCACCTCCATCGCTGAGAGGCAGCGGCCACGGAGTTTGGGGCCGTTTGGCTGGGGGGTTCCAGGGTTCCATATGGCTGGGGGTATCCCGGATATCCCAATAGCACGCTGGATGGTTTATAATTAATGGAAACTGCCAAACAAAAATAGATGATAACAAAAATAGATGATAAAATGGATGATAACTGGGGGTACCCCTATTTCAAGCAGAAGATGTGTCACCTTTTTGCGCACCTTTTTGTGAATCCAATGTGTTGAGTTGGAGAAGATTTCAGCAAATAAAGTGTCGGGTTTATGTACATATACTATATGAAGTATATTATATATAGTATATATAATATAAGAATATATATATATATATATTTACCATTATATATATTATATATTATATATTATATATATTATATATTATATATTATATATATTATATTATATATTATATATTATATATTATATATATTATATATATATTATATATATTATATATATATTATATATATTATATATTATATATTATATATTTTATATATTATATATTATATATTATATATTATATATTATATATGATATATGATATATGATATATATATATATATATTATATATTATATATATTATATATTATATATTATATATTATATTATATATTATATATTATATTATATATTATATATTATATATTATATTTATTATATATTATATATTATATATATATTATATTATATATTATATATATATTATATTATATATTATATATTATATATTATATATTATATATTATATATTATATATTATATATTATATTGTATATATTATATTATATATTATATATTATATGTTATATATTCTATTATATATTATTATAATTATTATATTGTATATTATATTTTATATTATATCTTATATAATATATATTATACACTATATATTATATATAATTTATTATTATTATTATATATTATATTTTCTATATTTTATATTTTATATTGTATATTATATATATTTTATTGTATCCATTATATATTATATATATATTATATATATATTTTATTATATTCATTATATATCATATACATTGTATATAATATATATTATATGATATTTTATTATATGATATTATATATTATATTATATATTATATTATATTATATACATATATGTTATATTATATATTTATTATCAAATATTATATATATCATATTTATATATCTATAATTACGAATGTAAACATTGTAAATAAACTCAGCAATAAACCCGAGACTTTTCCACCAGGAACTCCTTTCAACTCCACAGAATTTCTCTCGCGCGCTACTGTACTGATGGGAGCGGCAGGTTGTTTTCCAGCGGCATCTCCACATATGCCAACATGCTGCGACTGCTCAGGAAGGGTGGGGTGTGAAACCAAGCATTGAATATTTGGGATATATCATGTATAATTGACTTGATGGAGAGAAATAGCGACCAAGAATTTCAGGGTTGTTCCAACCTATTGTAGGTAAATTATGGTCACGCCGGGAAGGAAAATGGGTAACTCTACATTTTTATCTAACTATTCCCACCCCAAACGTATCTGGGGTAGTGAGAGCAACCCTGTTAAAGGGGAAAGTGACGATCAACCAGCTGATAAATGGAATACTGACTTGACCCCTTGAGGATATCACGGGACTTTACCTGATACTCCTCACTAAAAATTGGCATTTAGAAAATTTAGATAGTCAACCCAATCCAAGATTCCTCCAAATTCTCAAGCGCAAGCTGTGGCAGCCAGACAGGTTGGTGCGCGTTGTGAAGAATTTGAAGAACTTGGAATCCGCCCGGAGACCCGTGGCACGGTTTTTGTGGTGCCACTTAGAATGTGGCATTCTGAATGCCTCTTTTGGTGAGGAAAGGGGAGTAGAATCAACCAAACCATGGAGGATTGATCGATAGAACTATAGTGTAGCATGTATCATGGTAGCTATAGTATAACATGGTACAACCTAAGACAAATTTGGAGGGGATAAGTATGAGTCAACTGTCACCACAGTTAACTTGGGTGTTCTGATGTTCCCTGAAGTTTGCTACAGGTTAAGGAGCCCGTGTTTGGAGGCTCACTACGGTATATTTCAGTAGGGAGTGGGAAAAACACTGGTGAGAGGCGAGAGAACCAGCCCCCAAAATTCAACCACAAATTCATGAGCCACAAAAGCTGAGAAAAACGCTGAGTTGATCACTCAAATCTTCCCCCCAATTCATAGCAACTTCCCGTCGTTCCATCCTTGGTGTGGATCTATGACGTCGAATCCTTGGTGTAGATCTATGACGTTGGGGGGATGGCATCAGGTGCCATAATCATAAGATCCCTTGCTTATGATCCAAGTAATATCCACTGGTACTAAGTGTACTATCCATCTTCGGTGGTTTTTCATATGATAGCCATCATACCATCCAAGTTTCAATGGATTGGTTTAGGGGAAAATTTACAGGAAAACCCCATATTTAATGGTAAAAACCATGGTTTCCTGTAAATTTTCCCTTAAACCAATCCATCCATTCGTTGGATAGCACCATTCATCGCAGGTTCAATTCATGATGGACACGGTGTCGAAGCTGGTGGCTGCCTCGCAGGACTTACCGGTGCCATCCATCTAAATTCCCTCAAAAGCCCCAAAAAAAAGTGGCCCCCCCTAATGACGATAGCTAAATGGTGATATACAACCAAGAAATAAAGGGATTTGATGGGATTTATAGCTGATTTATAATAGCGTTCAGTTGGGGTGAACACATAACTCCAAATTCACGAACTGGTAAAAATGTGGTACGCAAATAACGAACTAGTTACTGGGGTGAATCTAAACCAATTTAGAACCGGGGGGCCCCACATTGTACTAAGCACCAATAAGATGAAGGGGAAGGATTCACGAAGTTTCTCTCATTTTCATCGGAAGTTTCGCACTCTTTTGGGACGAAAAACCGAAAAACCGGTTGACCTTGACGCGGGCCCCAGTTTGCCGAGCTTGCGGTGATCTGACCCATGGGAGGTATAAACTATGAGTATGATTTCAGATATAGATTTGCCTTTATCTGGTTGGTGGTTTGGAACATGAATTTTACGACTTTCCATATATTGGGAATGTCATCACCCCAACTGACTAATATTTTTCAGAGGGGTAGGTATACCACCAACCAGTTATGTTTCTTTGTTGATAAAGCATAAGTATCCACTATAGATACTTTCAAGCTTCAGAAACATCACGAAACTGGCACCACCTGCAGAGGATATGATGCTTTTGCTGGGCGTGGTGGTTTTCTTCTTCTGTGCCTTCTCAGTTCAGGTCGCAAAGAGGGCTGGTCGGTGGCAAATGCTCTCCCTTGTGAAAGAATAGGTTGATGGGTTCCTTGTTGGTAAACAGGGCAGATTGAACCAGCAAGTTTCGAAATCAGAAAAACGAAGGGGTTGCTTGGTGGTGCAGCAATAGGGATGCATATTCCCTATGAAATGACATTCAATGGGGAGCCAAGGAAGGTCGCCCAAGACTGCCAGTTATACGGTTGCTTAGTACCCTAAAAACTCAATTCGCGGTTGATCAGAATCACCCCTAGGCTATTTGATTTTGTTTTGGGGTCACGTTCCATCGTGAAATAATTCAGCCCGATCCCGGAACATTTCTCAATGTCTAAGGGTTTAGACTATCCATCCAGCGGCAAATGTGCCATATCCATATTCAAAAGCCCAAGGCGCCCAAGGGGTTCAACCATGATTTTCCGTTCGGACCATCATTGCTCACTGATATTCCCAAGTGATGTTCCCAGGTTGTATTCCCAAGTGCTTGGAAGGGTCAAAACGCTGATGGTGCCCGGATGGTGCTAGGCTGCTAGGAGTGATGGATGGTAAGCCCAGTGAAAAAAGCCAATTTCATAGGTAGCTTGAGCCATCCCATGTCATGACAATGTCCTTGCATGTTAGCTTAAGATATCATAAACCAGCCCATATTTTGATATATATATATATACATGTTTTGGTGATTTATACCAACATATACCAACCAAACTATGATAAACATTAATGGTTTATACCAACCAAAATCTGATAGTTTTTATACCAACATATACCAAGCATTTATGGTTTTACCTTGGGGAAAACTGGGAAAACCTGGGTGCCCGGCTCGCCCTTCGCTCCATTCGTGGGCAGGCCTTTGGTGGTGACCTCTACGAAAACAACGAGCGCCTGGAGGTATGCCGTCGGAGTTCCGTGGGGATTTCCATGGGGATTTACCCAAGCTGGTTATGACTGTTACATAGCCATTAGAAAACCATAGGAAAACCATAGGAAAATGATGGTTTACTGGGATTTAATGGGATTTAATGGGATTTAATGGGATTTAATGGGATATACCCTCTGGTTATGACTGTTACATAGCCATGGTTTGTCGATGGCCCTAATCGAAATAGATGGTTTACCGAACTAAACATGGGTGGTTTTTCCATGGCGAACTGTTAGTCATAACCAGATGGTAATTGATTTTTAATTCCTATGATTCAATATGATTTCACATGTTTTAATATGATTCAAGAAAGGTGAGGATCTTACCAGTATGAATCTGGATTGGCTGTCTATTTCCCATTTTTTTTTGGGTCAAGCACTACTTTTCAGCTGGTTAGATAGTGGTCAACCCTCCAAAGGATGTGAGTTGTTTATGGGTGCCTAGCTGGTCCGGATGAACTGAGTCACAAAGAACTGGCTAGACGGCTAGAAATCATCGCTTCAGCCGCTTCAACCAAGCAGGATCATAGATGTCCTTCTCCCAGTGGTTGAGAACTGGAGGGGTCGTCTCCATTGAAGAACCAATCTGTAGCAATTTGAACATGATGACACATGGGATACCACCCCCAGGCCCTTCTATTTTATCCCCAAAGGACACGAGCTGCAGCTCAGCTCGGTGTCACAGCAATTTCGTGGTTCTGTGTCTATTGAGTCCAGTGACCATGTCTCCAAACCTGCAGACAAGCACCAAAGACGTGCTAAGTTGACATACCCTTTGGAAATCATAGCTGTCATAGCTGGTAGTCGAACATTCTGTATTGATGATATTGATGGATGATCTTCATATAACTTTTGCAATCTTCCATCACTGGCATCTTTGTGAAATGGAGGGTGGACAACTTCGCTGTGCGATCAGGGTACGGAATACTTGGAGAAGCACATGTTTGTGCTGAACTTCAACGACATCCCGTGCGCCTTTGGGTACTTGGCCTCAGTAGGGGAACTTGACAGAACCTGGGCCGGTAAACATACAAAAAACTATGGAAAATAACAATTTTCAATGGGTAAATCAACTATTTCTATGTTTACCAGAGGGTATGGTTGGGTACAACTTCCTGCGTCGCCCAACTCCTCCATGATTCCAAAGGAGCAGTGGCTGCGTTCGACACCCATCTTGGCTGACTGTCTATAGGTCGGGGGTTTTACTATCCAATAATACATTGGAATTGTCATCATCCATGGGCTGCGAATCCCGTTTCCAAGCAATTTGGTCAATTGGTGCATGATATACTACAATGTGGGGCCACCCAGTTATAAGTTGGTTTAGATTCGCCCCAGTAACTATAGTTATAAGTACCATAAACCATAGTGAAATTGGAGTTATGTTCACCAACTTAGCTATCGTTTGGGGGCCCCACTTTGTAACCACTGCGTAGAAATTGTTGTTAGTATACCCTCTGGTTATTTGTCACATGGCCATGGGGAAATTCACCCATGCTATTAATAGGTAAACCATCTATTTCGATTAGGGCCATCGACAAACCATGGCTATGTAACAGTCATAACCAAGATGATTTTCCCAACTAGAAACCTCCATTTATTTTGGGGATTTCCATGGCTATGTAACAGTCATAACCAGGTTGGGTACCCTCTGGTAAACTAGCATAGCTATTGAAAATGGCCAGTGAGTTTTCCCAGTAAAAATGGTGATTTTCAATAGCTATGTTAGTTTACCAGGTTGGGCAATTCTGAGTAAATTCCTGGAATGCCAGATGTGTCAGTCCCATTTGGCGACTGCGTTACGAACCGCAGGGTTTGGTTCGTGATGTTGCTCTGCGAGTACGAGCCCAACTTTCCCGAGGTCCGTTGTGCCTATCCGTGGATGGTGTTTTTTTGGGGGGTTGGGGCCATTGCATGGCGCTTAGCGGCTAAACCTCTAGATCATCCTACCTTTTCGAAACAAGTTGTACCAGCCCCAAAAAGTCACTGCTGGGACAGGTAGTGGCGCGAACCTCCTCGATACCATTTGGCTGGAGCTGGGTGGGTGGAGTTTTTAATGTAGGATCTAGTTGCCAGTGAAGAAATGCAAGTTTTTGCTTGCTCAAGAACGTGAATTTCAAGGTATCTTCCATGGCGAGACGGTTTTCAATGCACCCTCGCTCCAGGATCAGAAAATATCCAAGGAGGTTTATCTACCAGCCATCAGAAATGGTGAAACATCTCCCCTGGTTCCACGGATGTCCTCTAAAAGTCCTACTGGTGGATCGAACATCGACGGGCCCATTTGATATGCCCCTTCTGGGGCGTGGTTCCACCAATAGACGTGGCGTGTTATCATCGTTTTTGGGATATCCCAACTTGTGGAGATGACCAGAATTGGTCATAACCTTTTGTGCAGTCCCAAGCTATATATATGTATATATATATATATACAGTATCTGGTTGGTGGTTTGGAACCATGGAATTTTATGACTTTCCATTCAGTTGGGAAGTTCATAACCCCCAACTGACTCCATCATTTTTCAGCGGGGTAGGTATACCACCAACCAGTATATATAAATCATCCATTTATCACAGGAAGTGTCCATGAAATATGATTATTATAATGAATCATCCATCATAAATCATCCATATATATATATATACCACCAACCAGTATATGAAACCAATATATAGAGCTTGCTGTTTGAGAATTCTCACGCAAGCATCTCACAGGATGATCTTCCCAGTTTTCTACGTCCTCGGTGTGAGCATTGTCTTTGAGTTGGTCAAGGCCGTCATAGAAACATGGTCAGGTCAGGAGAGTTTTTCATCGACATCTGAGGATATAGTATATAATATATATATATATACATAATATATATATATATAGTGGTTAAAACAATAATAAACTACCCATTTGGGAATGGTTTATACCACCTATCTACATACACATATGTAATATATTGTAATATTATATATAACACATATGCAAGATTATGATATATTATATGTCCATTACATGTAATATCATATGTAAGTGTAGAACTGGGTCATGACTCCATGACACCTGGAAAAATTGTCCCCAAGACCTTGAAGCCTCGTTCAGTTCGGATCGGAATGATGGGACTGGGAGTGCACACAGCATGGGAGGTTTGGCTTAGCTGTATGATGTATATATATATATATATGTATACTAACTTATGGACTTATGGTTATCCACCTGTTTATATATCCATAACAGTCAAAACATGGGAATATCATATCGTATCTAATGATTATGGATATCCACTTAACAGTATAATATTTATATTTATACCTTTGATTTGCAGGGATGCCCTCTGGTAAACTAACAGTTTACTATGGAAAGATCCCACCATTTTATAGCTGGGTAAATAAACTATTTCGACTGGGCCATTTTCAATAGCTATGTTAGTTGACCATATATCATGGGTAAATATATCCTATCATGATGATCGCTAATGATAGTTCACCTCCAAAATCCCCGGCAGGCGTTCACCATTGAAGTCTTCATGAGCCTCAAGCAACGTTGGGAGCAACTGAAGTTGCTTGGTGCACCAGACTGGCCAACCACAACCCCCAGGAATTCTTTGGCTTTTTTCACGGTGTTGAAGCCATTTTTGCATGTTTTTTTTTGAAAGTCCTGAAATGGATTTGTTTGCAAGTTACCCTCTGGTAAACGTTTACATAACTATGGAAAATCACCATGTTTAATGGGTAAATGTCACTATAAATTTCCATTTTCAATAGCTATTTTGACATAACCAGAGGGTATCCCAGCAATGGTTTCTCATCGCTTATCACGGCATCCGCCGGCGCCCAAGTTGCCAAGGCGGGAAGCGAAGTCCCACGGCGATGCAGCCGAGGATCTAGGGCTGGACATGCAAACCTTTACCCAGGCGGATAGACGGAGGGTCTCTATAGTTATGGATAGTTATGGGATATATAGTTAGTTTATGGGATATATAGTTATGGTTATGGGATATATAGTTATGGATGGTTATGGATAGTTATGGGATAGAGTATGTGAATTAGTTTGAAATCATGATTAAATGATATTAAATGACTATAATTTAGTTAGTCATAGCTAGTCCAATGGCGATTTATGATGATTCATGGTGACTTAATTATGGTGATCTATGGTGATTTATGGGAATGTATGGTGATGTATGGTGATTTGGTTTGAAGGGTTTTACCAAGATAAAAGAAACCCTGGATGGTTCTTTGCATTTTAAATGGTGATTTGGGATGACAATTTGAAGGCTTTTAGTTCAAACCAGCACACGCCACGATAACAAAACGGTTTGTCTTGGCACTTTTGAAGGTTGATGTGTGGTGATTCGTCAAGTTTTAACCAGCAACAAACCAACAAACGTGAGGGTTCCATCAACCAAACATGGGGTTTTCTCACACCGAAAACGGAGGTCTGAGCTACCAAAACTAATACTCCGGACTATTAGACCACTTGCTATTAGGGCCGCAACCCCGCTGGGTGGAATGTAAATTCATGCAACAAACATGAACATATTCATCAAACATTGAGAAGAAGATTGCCACTAACATTGGAGGATGAACCAATAAATATGGGACTACCCTCTGGTAAACTAACATAGCTATTGAAAATGGCCATAGAAATAGTGGATTTTCCCATTAAAAATGGTGATTTTCCATAGCTATGTTAGTCATAACCAGAGGGTAACATTGGAGGATGAACCAATAGCGGTCGATAGTAACTGCGCCAGGCCTTTCAAGAGAAGGGTGAAGTGCTTCACTGCCGAGTCTCAGGGCATCCGTTGGGGACCCCAGTAAGCCAGGTCCATCCATGATGGGTTGGTGTTTCAGCAGATGTGGCTATGGATCAATACCTATAAAAATACAATTTTTAGGGGGTTATTCACATCCATAAATCCCAGCTATAACTTGATGTGAACAGAAGGGGTACTATTGGTTTTGACACTTTCAGCAGATGTCATGACTCATGACGTGACCAAATTGGAAGGATCTTGTAGCTTGGTGGAATTTTCGTAGAATCCAGTCCATGGAGCCCATGATTCTGAAATCCCACCTGTCAACCGCGGGTTAAATCATGCTTTGATGGTGAAATTCAGCATGTGAACACTGTGAACATCGAAAAAATGGCGACTGGTTTCAAAACTGGCTATAGCTCCAATTTTGGCGACTGGTTATTTCTGATATTTCAGATGTTTTTTTTCTCTCCCAATCTTGAAAAGTCGGGTCACAGGTCGCCATCCATGCCACGTCTCCGAGGTCGCAAGCCGCGATGATGCGCGAGGTGGAGAATCCGGTAGGAGAAGCTGCTGTGGGACTTTGACTTTGGACCAACCACTTGATTTCAACAAAAGTTTTTTGGCTAAGCAAGAAACTGTTATTTGGCTATGGATCAATACCTATTAATACCATTTTTGGGGGGATGAACATCCATTTACCAGCTATTTTGATGTTCACCAGGGGTACAAAGTTTTGACACACTGCCATTTATACATATTTATACATATTTATACCAAAAGTTTGGCCTTCTTTTTCAATCCAGAACTGGTGATTCAACGAACTCGAGTCCTCGCTTTTCGCGCTTTTCAAATAGGGAAGACTGGGGAAGATCACTATATGGATTTGAACCAATTAAGATCCAATACCTTGAGTGAATCCACACATCATCCACTTCGGTCCCTATGTTCAGGATCATTTGGTGACAGTTGCTGCTTCAAAACGAGAGAAAATGTGAATGGTTTTTCTCCATTCAGTAGCCCTCCAAAACAAAACTCTCTGGTTGCAACACGAATCCCATGGGGGGTCTGCGAGGCGAAACACCGCCTCTTATCAGGCCGATTTCACTGGATTCCAAGGGCCGGGCTGCGCTCGAGTTCTGTAGGTTGTTGAAAGGAAACTGCAAGATCTCCCCCATGGTTTTTGTATATTTTTGTTCTTCAGGATTATGATATGGGGGCAAACACCTCATATTTCCGGCTTTTTCAGGGGGTTAAAGGTACACATATTCATTAACGATCGTCTCGTGGTCATCAACCTAACAAATTAACACGATTTCAACAGCCATTACAAAGCCTATGGCAATTAACCTACCTATCAGCTCATTAGTAGGATTCGGAGGTACCCCAACTGAGGTTGTCCGACGTTCAACTGGTTAACTATTCACAGCAACCATTTTTGTTGGTTGTTTCAAATATTTTTTTCATCTTGAAGCTGGAGAATGTAATGAACATATACAACCAAATTGACTTTCATGTTTGCAGCGCGGCCGAAATTAATGAAACAAGTAAGAACTCGAAAGGTGTTTCAAAGAGTCATGAGGCAACATGGTTGATTTCCGATGAAATTCAATAGACTGTTTCAAGGGATACAGTCTGTTCCAGTAAACCTGGCTGATTTCTGCATCGCGAGGTGGTCACAATAAGAACCCTCATGGGCATGGTCAGAAGACACAGAGCTTGGCGAGTGGCAATGGGGATAGGTCGGATAGGTAGAGCTGGGTGGTTTCAAATTTGGATCCAAAATGGGGATGGGTCAAAACCCTGGTACCTAGTGAACCCCAAAATAGCTGGTAAATGGATGTTCATCCCAATAAAAATGGTATTAATAGGTATTGATTCATAGCCAAAATTGGAAATGGGGAGACCCCGGGCCCCAGTCAAAGTTCAGGTTTAGCCATGGGATATCTCCCATGAAGTCCATTTTCCTGTGTGAACAATTGAGGAATACCCCATTGACAGCCACTGCCACATGGGGAAAATGATGGTTCACCAATGGATTTGGGGACGCCATACTTTCAGACAAACCTATCTATTGATCTACTATCTGGTTATGACTAACATAGCCGTGGAAAATCCACCCATTTTTTGAACGGTAAACCATCTATTTCGATTGGGGCCATCGACAAACCATGGCTATGTAACAGTCATAACCAGGGGGTATATCCCATTAAATCCCATTAAACCATCATTTTCCTATGGTTTTCCTATGGTTTTCTAATGGCTATGTAACAGTCATAACCAGATGGTACATTTATAGATGATTTTCCCATCAAAACCGCCATTTATTTTGGGGATTTCCATGGCTATGTAACAGTCATAAGCAGGTTGGGTTAAATTCATAGCATCACCGGAGCTTTTTCAAAGGACAGCCCACCCGCTTGATGAATCCCCGGCGACGAAATCGCTGGAAAAATCCAGCCTGGATGCAGGAATGAGATTGTTGATTGCTAATCATGGAGAAAGGATTACTACAGTAGCTATTGGAACTAACAAAATGTTAATGGCTGTAACATGGTATTAATATTGTTTTTAGCCAGCCATAATCTATCATGCATTAATCATTGCATATCATTGCTATTGGTAATAATGGCTGGCTAAAAAAAGCAATGATATGGAATGATATTGTTGTTGATTGAAACTTCCATAGAGGTGCCATGGTCAAATTCTGCGTAGAGGTGCGATGCGGGATGGTCATGAATTCTTAAGAAAGTAGGGATTCCAGTGGATGGATGACCATGGTATATATATATACTGTATATAGGAATTATAATACATGGATATCCCAAATTTTCATCCATTTTCACCAACATACTGAGACGTCTCAGTATGCTTCTGGACCACTTAGTTAGATGATTCCTGGCACATAGAAAAACGGCCTATTTCCTCAGCGCGCCTTGAGGACATGGGAAGTGACTTCGTTGCTACATGGCCTTTGTCCGAGTCAAATCTTCCATGGATCTATGACGTAGCTATACAAAAGATAGAACAAAGGCACATGAAATCATGTGTGCCGTGGTCAAAACTGGGATAGTTTCCACACAGTTGCTGAATATTCCTGTACTTATCCAGGAAATCCGAACATTCATCAAATGGGCAACCAAGCAATCTTCACAATCGTTTTGAATGCAGAGGTCTAATAGTGAGTCTAGTGAGTGAATTCCATGTGGAAAGTCTTTCGTTTTGACCATCCCCACGACGAGCGTCCGGCGATTTCGCACGGCATTTCACGGTTTCTCCTCGCCACCTGCTGTCTGGTGGTGTTGGGGCGAGCCACTGGGTTCATCGCAAGCTATCGGTGCAGCAACTTCTGTGGTCCGGTGTTGTTGATCCACACCCACAGCCACCCAGGATCTGAGTCTTCCAGCTGGGTTTTTCAAGGACCTTCCCAACAGAACTATAGAAGACCTTTGGTCCAATTTCGAGACCTTTTCCCAGCTGCAGGTTGGTGTTTCTAGATCTTCCTCCATGCGGAATCATGGCCTGGAGATGCTCAACGTTGATCCTTTCAGTGTGCATCTGGTGAATGAACCCGGCATAGATTCAAGAACTTACCCCCAACTGGCAAAGCTGCGCCAAAAAGTGCCCCATAGGGTTCCAAAAATGGGCTCCGGGGCCTCAAATCAAAAGATGCATGGTTGTGTACCCATCCACGTGATCAACCCCGGCAGTAAGTGATTTTTTCGGGGCTATCAAATTGGGTTTGCCACAGGCCCAGTTTTCCATTGACTTTTGAGTCCTAGCTGGGAGAGTATCACAGCCAATCCCTCAAATTTTATTTGGGGTCACTGAAATGAACCTTGGAATGGCTAATTTGTAGAAGGAAACCCGGAACATCCGAAACCATCCTCAATGACTTACCATGTGTCAGAGGGATTTTCCAGCCATCGGATGCCATCTCCCTTGAGAGCAAATCACGGGATTTACCATGACTATGAATCAAAATGTAGCTCCTCCACAATTGGACCAAATATACTCATTATACTCCTGGTTGGTGGTTTGGAACATGAATCTTATTTTCCCATTCAGTTGGGAATTTCATCATCCCAACTGACTCATGTTTTTCGGAGGGGTAGGTATACCACCAACCAGGAATATACTCCAAGACGACCAAGCAATACCAAACATCTGTGGCTTCCCAGAGTATAGATTTATCGCCTCCGTCCAACTCTGGAGACCCCAAGAAACCGAATGTAAATATGGCTCTGTGTCCGAGAAAAAATACGTCAAAACCGGTGGGTTTTCCATGATTTCCCCCTAAGATGCAACTAGTTAGGATATATATATATAGAATATATATATATATTCAATTCAATTTCTAGCTAAACCCATCTCATGCATTTGCTTTATCACAGGTACAGCTTGAGTTTTCTTAGGTGCTTGTGTTGCGAATGGTCTAGATGCCTCCATATTTCCGGGACTGATTCTCGGTTCACAGGGCGGCCCGCTCGGGTCCCAATCAGTTTTCAATCAAGCAATTGTGAGTGTCAATTCTTTGGTAGGATGATCATCTTCGTTTCATTTCCCAGTTTAGTTTTTCATTTCACGTTTTTGGAGTGCTAAAAAAACACAAACCAGACAATGAATCAACTGTCAGCCGTGTCGTTTCGCCGTCAGTGTTGGATCATTTTCCGACTCTAACATAGTCTAACCAGCCCAGCGGCAAGTCACTTGTAAAGCAACATCAATTCAGGCTGCCCCGAGACAAAAACGGGGGTCACGTCCTTTCCGTGTGAAGCGTCCTTTTCAGGGAGGACCGTGTAACGGACGGAGTGCGGAATCCAAGATATCCAAGATATCCCGTTGGGTCCATAAGGATGGTTCTCCATGAAATTGGATTGGGATTTTCCATGAAATAAACCATTCCAGTGTGCTGGGGATCCCATAGCCATATGGAAACCCCCACGGCTGGTGTTTTCTCCAAGTGCTGGTGCAATGTCCTGTCATTTTCCGCTCAAATCATAAGTGACAGGAACGGATGGGAAACAGATGGAACCAGCAGTGCTGTACTTTGTCTGCGGATCTCCAAACAGAGGTGTATATATTGTTAGTCCTGTAGTCATTAATATATTAAGATATATATATATATAATAATTATATATATATAATTAATAATTATATATATATATATCTATATATAATTAATAATTATATATATATCTATATAATTAATAATTATATATATATGCACATCACTATGTAACAATATATCCACAAATCCAAAACCGCGTCCACACCCATAGTCCATGGGAACACTCCATTTCTGAGCCTCCGGAAAGTCCAATGCACTAAGACCAACGCTCATTGCTGGAAAGAATGGATTAATGTGGTTAAAACAATAATAAACCTCCCATTTGGGAATGGTTTATACCACCTATTTATGGTGAAATTGGGGATGATTTATTATTGTTTTACCCACATTATTAAATAAGATTGACCAATCCCATTTACTGTACACTGTACTCCCATTTAATGCCCATTTTGAGCCACGTATTTTGGGCCAAACTTGGGTAGCAATGTCAGTTATATCCACATTTATCTGTGATTAGATTCCCAGTCATCTCTTGGTGAATTCCCTGACTTCGATCCATGAATTCCCAGCCTTTTTGAAAACAACAACGGTGGAAACAGGTCGCTGGCCGATGCGACAGCTTGTTCTGGTTGATCGAGGCCCTAGGGGTCCCCCATGTCGTCGCTGATATGATGATGTTTGTTTTTTGTTAACCTATAAAAACGATGTTTTTTGCCCAATTCCCAGAGATTGTGGACATGGTCATTGTTCCAAACTTATATTGTATGTAAAAAACATGTATGTAAGCAAGATGTAAGAAACGACAACTGGGGGATATGCGAATGCCCCATCTGTGGGCAAACTCTTTCAACCATACCAGGCCAGTCATCTCTTCGTGTCCTGGCCTCGCTTGGCGTCGCTTCTCGGAATGAGGGAGTAACCCTGAAGGGGTGATGGCGTGCTTCAAAATTTAAGTGGTTGGAATGTGAAACAAATCACATTCTCATACTTCCTGCCGCGCATGGGTCTTTGTATCAATATGTACAAACATACACATGCACACAGATATGCATATTCTTCTGCAGAAGTCTACATCCTGGCAACTTCACCTGACTTGCAAGAGAAAAACACACATTTTCAATCGCATCATCTAAGATACTGAATGTATCCGAATGTTACCTGGCAACCAATGGGAAAAGACATGAAAATACCAATGGTTTATATAAGTTTTTTTTTTCCAATATGAATGTGTCGTTCGAATGAGGGTAATCATCGGTGTCCCCATAGCAAACATGCAATTATGATCACATATGTACATTTTCTATTTTCAAACACATCTGTATCATATTGTGGCTTAAATATCCTGTAGAGTATGGCCCATAGTAAAATATCATCAAAAATGGTCAGTCTCATGCCCTATTCTTTGTTTCGATGCCATTATCGCTAACTGCGGGTGAAACAGATATGGCAACATCATGGAAAACCAACACCAACATTCCTGGTGATTGCCAAGCCATTATTTCACCATGATATGCACATGTATTTTGAACCGAATTCGCCGGTGTGAAAACATGATTAAATTGGTGTTACTGTTGTGATTGGCTATAGAAATCTATTCTTTGTTACCATCAAGTAAACTTTCACATAGGTGTGGAAGACCCATCGTTTCCCGTTCGGACAATTCTCTGCATTCAACGTGTGTTTTCCATATTATTTGTATGAACATTTACTAGAGGGCATACAAACTGGTTGATATCCCGATTAAACATGATTAAACTGTAGTTACATCTATCATGCACCCAACAGTCAATCTAGCTGTAAAAATAAACCTGGCTGGCTTTCTAG
Organism: Cladocopium goreaui; assembly: GCA_947184155.2. Classification (NCBI taxonomy): domain Eukaryota; class Dinophyceae; order Suessiales; family Symbiodiniaceae; genus Cladocopium; species Cladocopium goreaui. The sequence goes on from CAMXCT020006512.1 coordinate 619,398, forward strand.
GCAAATTACAGTAGTTCAGCAACCTGAATTGTTGAGCGATCTGTGGATGATTCCCCATACCACTCATCAATTATGCACCCAGGTGTTCAAGCCCCAATTGTGGGTGGCGTTTCATCATTTCCAAGAAACATTTGGGTTTGAACAAAAATATATGAGATTTAACATGTCATTTATAATGAAAACGGATTTCCATCATATGCTATCAATTCTTATTTTCAATTGTTGTTACTATATTTGGTGTTAAACCCCTTGTACTTGCAAGATGATAGTTTAATTTGATCATGAATATTCATCCCATTATATCATATTATATCCTATTATACCCAATTATGCTTAGGCTTTGTCTAAACTTATATATATATATATATTTGTTGTCAGTCAAACATTTACCATTTATGGTGTTTTTGAGCACATCTACCAATAATCCCTTGTTTATTGTTGGTTATATCCCATCACTTTCCATTCTTAATGGTTATAACGCAATCATTTTTCGGATATGTTGGTATATAATGGGATGCAACGATAAAATATCGGACATATGATAGTCATAATGGTACTTCATATATATATATATATTATAAGATGTTATAATGCTATACATAATATATATACTTCATTATTCTAAGAATTATGAGATATTGGACATATGATAGTCATAATGGTACATCATTTATATACTCCATGATTGATGCGTACATCGCCGAAAAACCCAGTCGGCCAGGATGACTGGCGCGCCTCCGGCTCCGAGCGAGGGCTGCCCAGAGTTTTCAGCGACAGAAATTGGTGGGTTTCCTAAATTGGTACCCCAAATGGATGGTTTTTTTAACGGTTTATACTGGAAAATCTGAAAATAACATGGTTTATACTGGAAAATCTGAAAATCACATGGTTTATACTGGAAAATCTGAAAATCACATGGTTTATACTGGAAAATCTGAAAATAACATGGTTTATACTGGAAAATCTGAAAATAACATGGATGATTTAGGGGTACCCCATGGTACCCCTATTTCCGGAAACCTCCAGATGTGTTTTTAACCATAAGATGGGATTGCGCTAGGAACGAGAGGTTGTCTTAGCATGTTTTGCCACCAAACATCTGGATTTACGCAGACATGTTTTTTTTTGGCACAATGGTGTTGGTGCGCAACACATGGGCAAGGAATCTGCAAGCCATGTCAGCTTACCGCAAACATTGAGGAGTGTGCAACGTCCATCAATGTCCAAGAAACGACTGAAGAATAGAGAGATTGTTTTTGCCCTTTCAGAGGGGTGTAGCCTTTGATCTTTATTCCAGAGTTTGAACTATTCCTATTAGTGTGCTGATTGCATACATGTTTATTTTTTTCTTGGCTGAATCATCTTTTGTAGGTTGCTATCAGCCCCATACTGTAACTCATCATATCCCTGACCATGTCCTACTGATATCCCCTTTTCTGAGGCCACGTTAGGTGCGGTACAGATTTTTCCGTAGCAGCTCCATGCAGTTTTCATCGTGCAAGGGTTGCATCAGTTGCGTTTTTTTTGCACATCAACTACCCTCTGGTAATTTAACATAGCTATGGAAAATCACCATTTTCAATGGGAACATCCACTATAAATGGCCATTTTCAATAGCTATGTTAAATTACCAGAGGGTACTGTAACTACATGGTAACCCTCAGACAGCCGTGGCAGAAACTGCATTCTGCCTTCTTGAACATGTTCGTGGCGCTGTGGCACTCGATTTTGATATCTTCGTTGTCATAATTTGGGTTTTGAAATTTCCCAAACTACTTTTTTTTGGCACATCATCTGCGTGACACTTTTATTTATTTTTCTTTCATGACCTTAACGGACTTTTTTGGTGGCTTTGCACAACTGTGCCAAGAATGCGTTTGGTTTACATGGCCCCAGCAGCTTCGCCACATGAACTGTTGAACCAATTTCTTCACTTTGGGATGTTCTATCACTTGTCCGTTGCAGCCAAGACATCTGGGAAAGCTGCGTGGAATGAATTGTTTCAGGGACAGCCTCCACACGTTTGCCCGAAAAAACAAGAGAATGAATAGGCATAGCAGCATAGCATAGCATGTGACAAGTGTGGAAGTGTCTATGAACGTTAACATCCCACCCCAACCCCCCACCTACCCCACCCCAAGAAGAGATAAGTAACGTAGCAGAGCACACAGAAGTAAAGGGCAATAGCGTAGCATGTGACAAGTCGGAAAGTTTACATGAAAACATGAACAAGATCCAAAAGGCAGAAAAGGACATGGCCAACTAAGGGTCGTGGTCCAACTACATTCCAGTTACATAGAAATTTGATCAAATTTGAGTATCTACTGTACATACAGCATACAGATATAGGTACCACTATGTTCCAGTTGCATAGACATTTAAGTTGAACGCATCTATATGACTTAAAACATATATATATATATGTTTTCCTATACAGTAGTGAGCATCTTTGGATGACACATGGATATCCGCCCATCCTGAAAAACCATGCTGCGCCCAGGTAAGGACCCTTTGCTGACCAGGCTGGCGGTGCCGGGATGATCCTCTAAGCGCTGGGATTTCTGGTAGATTGCACCTACCAAAAACCATCAAAAACCTGTCGACCTCACATTGTTTTAATATGTCTTAATGATGTTAATATTAGTAAGGATCCCCTAAATTGGCAAAGATTTAAGTGATTTGGGCATCACATGGAATCACTACAACTTGCGAAGATCGGGCAAACCTGCAAGAATGGTATGTCTTTGACCAAGAAAAATAGTGAGTCATGCCACCAAACTTGCCAATCTCTGGTCGTCAACCCTCATGGCATGTCCCAGCTTGGAAGCTTCCCTGAGCCAGAGAACTATTGAAACTATTGGTTGTATCCAGCTTTGGGTAGCCCCAACATCCGAAAGCACCACAGGCATCCTCGGACCCAGAGGACGGAGTCGGGGAGGGAAATTTCATGGTAGCACCAAAGTTTGTTGTTTTTAGCCCTCACCTTTTCAACTCAACTTGGAAGTCAATGGTCTTGGCTTGAGGATCTTGAGGACTCAATGATATGAACTGCTGCTTTCAAACAGAGCAGTAGGAGTGAGGTTGGAGCTGCATCGGTATGTCCCAAACTGCCCTTTCAATGCCGGAAAGAACGGTTCCGCCAGTCAAATTCTTCTGGTTCCCTCGTTCCTCGACATTTTCCCCAAAAAAGGTGTGAACATGTGTGAACGTTGGGTTGCAGCTCCCACATCAGCTGGAATCGCAGCTTCGCTTCCCAGGACTATAGCGGGGCTGGTGTCCATCACACCCGAGTTGAGGCTCAGTACTGTGTCTTACAAAGCGGCCTTGGGGTTACATCCGCTTGCGGCTACAAGGTGCTGATCGGTGGTGCCCAGTTCTTTGCTCGTTAAACTCCAGATCGAACTATAGTTATCACCAGACACATCCATTTCAACTGAGTTGCGAATCGAAAACTGGTTGGTGGTCCTGGTTTGGAACATTTTTTATTTTTCCATTCAGTTGGGAATTTCAGCATCCCAACTGACGAACTCCATCATTTTTCAGAGGGGTAAGGCTCAACCACCAACCAGAAAAAGTCATTTAAGATATTTTAAGATCACATCACATCAGCATTTGTGAAGTCAATGAAGTCCCACCATGGATTTCCCATGGGATTTTTCCATGGGTAAGGTCTAGGCCCATCGAGGGTTGCTCCGTCGCATCGCGCCTAGGCCCCCACGACCGAGGATGTTGCCCTCGCCGCCCCAGCAGTCACCAGCACCGTTGGGGGGCCCGTTGGGGGGCATTTATGGTTAGTGAATGATCAGTGAATACTCTCATGACATAATTTATACAACACTATACAAAACTATGATACTATGTGTTTTATTTTATGATAAGTTATGTCAGGTAAGTGAATCACGTGTATATATATATATGTATATATGTATATATGTATATATGTATATATGTATATATGTATGTATGTATATATGTATATATGTATATATGTATATATGTATATATGTATATATATATATATGTATATATGTCGATATGTGTATATGTATATATGTATATATGCATATATGCATATATGCATATATGTATATATGTATATATGTACATATGTATATGTACATATATCTATACATATATAAATATATACATATATATATATATACATAATCGACGCAGATAAAATGACAAATGTTGAGGGGGAAAATGATGATCAACCATGGGAAAATCCTTGCACTAAATGGGTGATTTTTTGAACATGGCATTTCATGGGTTCTGTTCAACCAACACTGGTTGGTGGTTTGGAACATGAATTTTATGACTTTCCATATATTGGGAATAATCATCCCAACTGACTTTCATATTTTTAAGAGGGGTAGGTATACCACCAACCAGAACACTGTGAAATTCGGCTTTGTCCAGAACTGGGATATAACTATTGACTATACGATAAAGGGCAATTTTGGATATAGAATGATATTTGATAAAGCATGGAATTTTGATGGATTTGGAGTATCCATGAGTGTAAATCCTTGCAAACAGAATCCGTGGTGTTTTTTTGTTTTGTTTTATTTCTGTTTTGAGACTGGGAAAGACTTTGATGAATGAAGGACCTACTGGTTTGCTTTGGAGCTTCGCTAAATCCCAAGATTTTCTCGGTTTCGAGGTCCCATAAATTTGCAACAAAACAGACAGATGTCATTCGCTAAATCCCCCTTTTTGTTGCTTAAATCCATTGAAATCCCAATTTTCGCTAAACTATCTTGTTTATTGGTGCTTAAGTCCGGGAGGATTTTTCCCTCTTGTTGCATGGGTCCGTCCTTGCAACGTGCGGATTGACTCGCACACGCATGAAAGGTCGCAGAAAAAGTTCAATGACCTCATAAGTCCCCAGGGTGGGTTATAAGCCACTTACGATTCGTGGGATGCACATCTCATTTGATTCAGGCATATGCGGCATACTTTACATTATTTATCGATTTTCCCATGGTAAAACCAGCATTTACCAGTAATTTCCCATGGTAACAACACCATTTTCCAATGGTTTTTCTGTCGAGGACCGCCGCCGCGCGCATGGCCATGGCTGCTGCCGAAGCCCCAAAAAACATCCAAGGGTGGTTCCCATGATTTAAGTGTAGCGATGGGTATATGATTCAAAGAATTCAGAGTTCATGAAACTTCCATCATCCAAATTTCAGGTTTCAGGTTTCCCGCATTCCCATGGTTCCAAGGAATGTTTCAGCTAAAAGTGAACATATGCATGAAGAACATGGAAGAACATGGAAGAACATGGAAGAAATGGATTTGGAAAGACTGAAATTGATGTTTTTTTCCTACCGGACATTGCCATTCGTGAAAAAAGGAAGAAGCGTTTAATTGTTTAAGGGTACTGTAACCACCGCAAACTTGTGACGTTTATCTAATTTGAGGTATGTGAAGTGTGTCGTCCTTTCAGACATCCTACAGATCATGAACTACGTAGAACTATGTGTTCTTTTTTTAATCCACACTACCTGATTGGTGGCAAAGATGTACTTCCAACAAACTGATTTGGTCATGTTTGGTGGTTCCAATCGATCCCTTTCACCATGACCAGATGTACCAATTATGAACTAAGCCAAAGATTCGGTTATCCTTGATGATTGGGTATATCTGGTTCATATTTATTGGTACCCTATATCAATACCATAATTATACCCATTATTGTACCAAGCCAATGAGTACTAATTATATACTAATTATATAAACATTATAGTTTTTTTTTCGAATAATGGGTACCTGATGAATGATTTTGGATGTGGTACAAAGTGGGGCCCCCCAAACGATAGCTAAGTTGGTGAACATAACTCCAATTTCACTATGGTTTATGGTACTTCATAACTATAGTTATGTCCACCTCTATAGCTTATTCTAATGTTTTTTAAACTTGAAAAAAAAGCAAAAAAAGGAAAACACATGGAAAATCAAAAAGCAAAACTTCAAAACCGAAAAAAACAGGAAGCAAAATAAATGGGAAAAAAAAGGAACGTCAAAAAGGGGAAAAAATTGGAAAAAAATGGACTTGTCCATTTGCATTTTTGTTGCTTTTTTTTTGCTTTTTCGATTTGTTTGTTTTTTGCTTTTGTTTTGCTTTTTTTTGCTTTTTGCCTGGAAAAAAGCAAAAAAAAACAACATAAAAGCAAAACAAAAGCAAACAAAAAGCAAATCGAAAAAGCAAAAAAAAAGCAACAAAAATGCAAATGGACAAGTCCATTTTTTTCCCATTTTTTCCCCTTTTTGTCTGTCCTTTTTGTTTCCTTTTTTTTCCCTTTTATTTTGCTTTTGTGTTTTTTGGATTTTGCTGATTTGCTTTTTGGTTTTTCCATTTTTTTTGCATTTTTCGCGCTTTTTTTCAAGTTAAAAAAAAATAAGAATAAGCTATGGTTTGGTGAACATAAAACTATAGTTACTGGGGTTTCTAAACCAATTTATAACACTGGGTGGCCCCACATTCTATACTGATGCTTCGGTTGATATTGTCGAACAGGATGGAGGGACAGCCCTTGAAAGGTGACCCCCCTAAACTAGGCCGCCGCCTCTGAAGCTTCATTGGAGGCGGGCGTTTTCAGGTCGTTGAATTCGGGGACCACAGGTCTTGTGTGCGGTTTTGTTCATGGTATCATTTTTCATTTCACAGACTTTTTGATGGGTCTATTAGAGTCTAAAGCATGAAAATTATGGATGATGACTGGATGGTTTATGACAGCGCTTTACTAACATTACCCTCTGGTAATTTAACATAGCCATGGAAAATCACCATTTTTAATAGGTAAACCATCTATAAATGGGTCATTTCCCATGGCTATGTTAAATAATCAGATGGTACCCAAGTTTGATCCGTAGCCAGCTGAAACGTTGCGCGGTCAGCACGTCAGGTTGGAATGGCCAGCAGGGGGTCAAAGAGCTTGCTCGGGATGGGAACGGCAGGTTCTGCTTGCGCTGCGTACTCACTGCAACATCTGCAACGTCACTGTATATACAACTACAACATACAATATACAATATACATATATATATAATTATATATATATTATAATTATATATATATAATTATATATATATAATTATATATATATATATATTATAATTATATATATATATATTATAATTATATATATATATAATTATATATATAATTATATATATATGCATATACATAGTGTGTATATATATATATATGAATAGCCTTCATATATGCTGAGCTCATTTCTTGCAGGGTGGTCGCGGTGAGCCATTGAAGCTAAGTGCTCCGGTTGAGTTGTTTGTGATTTTTCGACCGTGATATGACACAATGTGGAAATACCACGCAAGCAACCAACGTTTACCCTACAGTTCCGGCCATGTCAGTCAGTAAGTCACCCCAAGTATGGTTCATGAAACCCCCATGAAAAATGTCCATCAAAATCACTAGTTTCTCGGGCTTTGAACGTGCCAAACTTGACCATGGGATGCCAAGGTCCCTCCATTGAGCTCGCCTGGCGGGTGGTGCAAGCGGCAGAATCCCGCAAGGTGCCAGTGGCAACGTATGGGGAAGACTTGGAACGGTTTGCTCAAAGGTGGCAACGGAAAATACCCTCTGAAAATGGCCATAGAAATAGTTGATTTACCCATTAAAAATGATGAATGTCCATAGTTATGTAAACGTTTACCATAGGGGGTACCCCTAAATCATCCATATTTTTAGATGGATTTTCCATTATAAATCATATAAATCATTCATATAATTGGGGTAGAAAATACATCAAAATACGTGGATTTGTCAGCACGCCATGTGGGGATTAAACCATGAACTACCTATATCTACATGGAGGGAGCGAACGCTGGGGAAAGCATCGAACTAAAGGGTTTTTCAGCACGCCATTTTTTTAGAGGGCAAATGGGGTGATGAAACCAAGCATAGTAGGGATAGAATAGGGATCAAATGGGGAATTCATGGGATATCTCATCAAGATAATCAAGAAGACATTGGGAACATAAAACTTAAAATCATGATAGAGGACTGGATCCAAAGGTACCGTATTTTCAGACAAACCCATATCTGCCATTCCGTCAAAACTTGGATTTTTCCTCCTATATTGGATGGGAAAACTCCATCCATTTTCAAAGGGATTTATGTACCCATCATGGTGGGAATGGATTCCCATGATGGAATGGATGATCATCATCCACATAATCCACAAAAACCATATATACCATGTTCTGACCATTTTTGGCATATCTGGTGGGGATGACCATCCATAAATCCCAGCTGTTTTGAAGAGGATGGCTTCATGGCTTCATGGCTGACCAACTGGGGCCTTTTTGGGGTGGTTGCTGAACCAGTCGTTGCTTCAACCGTTGATGCAGCATAGTAACTAGTTCGATATATCTACCATAAACCCAAGAGTGAAATTGGAGTTACCTTCACCAACTTAGGCACCACCTTATAGGCTCGCAATTGGAAGAGACCGGAGGAGATTCGAAGAGATTCCATACTTCGGGCCATTCTTGTTGTATCCTGTTCTTTTTGGTTCATGGCTGCACCTGGCCATATGATAGCTTATTCTGTCGAGTGTTGGGGTCCCGTTTTCTTCCTCTTGATCCTTATATCCTTTATCGATTCAATCCTGAGTGGCGTTTCACTGCCCATTTTTATGGGATTTCATGTCATTTTGGCATCCTAACATCCAGTTTTTGGGTACCAGATCATAGCTATCCTTTCCATTTCCTAGTTGATTTTTTGCAGGGATACCTTACATGCAACAACCGATAGACAAACGATATGAACCTGATTCCGATGTATTTTTCACCAAACAAATCACTAGGAAAGATGCTGGATGGATCTTAGCCATACGCTCTGACCTGAAAACTTCCCAGTGGAAGTCTGACGAATTTAGCGATCAACAAACCACCAGGGATCCCTCCTTACCTCTGAGCTCACCGGAGGGCTGGTTGGTGGTTTGGAACATGAATTTTATTTTTCTATGGGAATTTCATCATCCCAATTGACGTGAAGTCCATCATTTTTCAGGGGGGTAGGGCTCAACCTAGGGCTCAACCACCAGCCAGAGGGTGATGAATGAAAAACCTCATGATCACTACAAAGTGGGGCCCCCTAGATAGCTAAGTTGGTTTATAAGCCCCAGTAACTATAGTTCTAAGTACCATAAACCATAGTTATTGGAGTTATGTTCACCAACTTAGCTATCGTTTGGGGGCCCCACATTGTAGGGCTTGGTGACGAAAATGGTGACCTCTCTGATCGCCTTTTCGAAACGACTCCGAAAGCAGTCAGTCAGGCTCTCCTAGACCAGCGTGCTCTCTCACTGCGTGTAAGGAGGAGATCGGGGCTAGACATTGAGGGTACCATGGCAAGAAACCAGTGGTGTAGTCGTATATAGCCATTATAATCCCATTCGAAAACCATAGGAAAACCATAGGAAAATGATGGTTTCATGGGATTTAATGGGATTTAATGGGATATACCCTCTGGTTATGACTAACAGTTCACCATGGTTTGTCGATGGCCCCAATCGAAATAGATGGTTTACATTGGTTTACCGTTCTATAAAATGGTTGGATTTTCCATGGCTATGTGAGTCATAACCAGATGGTAAATGACCTTTTGGTAATTTATCACAGTGAACTGGAAAAACCCACCATTTTTAAAGAGGTACAAAGTGGGGCCCCCTAGATAGCTAAGTTGGTTTATAACTCCAATTTCACTATGGTTTATGGTACTTATAACTATAGTTACTGGGGCTTATAAACCAACTAACATCACTGGGGGACCCCACATTGTAGATGATCATTCTTATTCATGTTTATCATCTATATTCATGGGCCATCTAAGCCAGGAGGCCATGCCATTCAGACCTGGCGACTTGGGACCATGTGGTTTTGCCGACTTTTTGGCATGGCAATTTGCCCATGGTTCTTCACCATATTCGCTTAAATAGCCACGATCTATGGTTTGTCATCCAATCATCAATTCAAATCATATCAAATCAGCCTGATATGGTTCAATTTAATATTCATATTCATATATGATTCCCATGAAGAATAGTATGTGGGTAATTCCCAATGCGATTTGCACCATTCCCCAGTCATCACCATTTTGATAGGTGCTATAAACTTACCATTCCCAGTCATGGGTGGTTTATGACATTGTTTTACCCACATTACAATGATGCAAGATGGTTTATAAACCATAATAACCCCCATGAACTAGTTCGTTATATCTACCATAAATCATAGAATTCAGCCACTTATAAGGCAACTGAATGCTATCCAACGGGGGCCCCATCCTGTACAAATGCCCCATGCCCCCTTTTTTTCGGCTTCCCGCGTTTTTTTTCCAGGACGGTGCCCGCACCGGCGTTGAACACCACCTTTCCCAGTCAGAAAGCATCCATGTCGCCACACTACAGGTGAGATCCGTGGGGCAGTTTGCGAACTTGAAACCATGGCAGAAAGTTCGTTGATTTACCGTCAATTGAACTAAGATATAGCTATTGAACATGACCATAGAAATAGTGGACTTAGCCATTAAAAATGGTGATTTTCCAATTCGCGATGTTTTTCTAGAGGGTTTTTGGGGGGATGGGATGTGGACGGCTCCCATTGAGCTTTGTGGGAGGGTTTTTCGTGACTTTAAAAGTTTTGTGACTGATGATACTAAGTTTTCCATAGAATGTGGTGCACCCAATAAAGTCAATAAATAAACCATCCCCACAAATCACCATTTTCATAAGGGTGCGCTAAACCATCTCGAAATGGTAGGTTTATGATTGGGTTTCCCACATTACTCTGATTGACCAACTAATTATATATCTGGTTTTGATCATGATACCACTGGCCGATTCGATTCTGATACACTTCCGCTAGCATGTTGAGGTTCTGATTAACCAATTCGCCTGAGCCCGGCCGAAAAAATCCAAGCCCGGTTGGTTGTATGTTTCAAGAAGTTGTTTTTGTGGGATGAGGAACCAACAGCTGGGATTTCACTAGCACCAGGTGATCATGACTCATGACAGCACTACGGTGAAGATATGAAATTATACTACATGAAAGCAATGAAACCACATCAACGACTATAGATGCATGTTGTGAACCCTAGATTCAAACTACATGGTTGCTGAATTCGGCAGCAACCCTGCAGAAGTGATCAAGCATCAAATGGGGTTATGAAGTATCCAAGGTGATCCAAGGCGCATAATGCCCCAGTGGTGCATTGCAGTGTCAAGCTATAAGAGACATAATGTGAATTTCAACTGTCAACACAGAGATTCCTTCACGCAAAGTATCCCTTTCCCCTAGTACTATCCTAAACAACCCCCCAGAACCCTCCAGTTTGGTATTGAGTTCGTTCATTCTTGTAGCCCGAATTGGGGAGTTTATTACGATCGCGAGATGGGATTAGCAGAGTTTCATTTCCCATGTCTTTTGTTTATGGCAACCTCCCAATCACCTCATCAGAATTGATGGCTAGTAGTAGAGGAATTTTCTCAAGCGACTCTTTCCAGCTTATGAATTACAAGTCGAATAAATTTTTGGTACGCCAATGGTCCATTAGAAGACCTTCATTCCACGCGACAATTACTGCCTATTTGGGACAGGCCCGCATTGATTTTGGGGTGATCAAAAGTCCCTTACCCATTTCAAGATGGTGAAATGACTCAACGACAAAAACAACGGATATACGCCTGCTCAAGATCCCTATCTTGATGCGAAAAGCAATCTGTACTGCATGTCAGTGGGATGCATATGCATTTTTCATTATTTTGATAGGGGACATATCATGATGAACCACACCATTTTTTTTGGGATGCTCCATTGTCAGAGAACACAATATTCATAATGCGCTCCCAACATGTCGTAAGCAACTTCTAACCCACTTGAATGAACTCAAATGATCTTTCAAAACGTACCAAAATGTACCAAACCATCAATAACACTCAGGAACCATCAGGAACCATCAATAACCATCAATAACCATCAATAACCATCAGTAACCATCAGTAATCCCCATTTTTTTTGTGGTTCAACGATGTCCATGGGGCCCAATTCGGATGATCTTCCAGGGAGTCCTATGAGGATGGACCACGGGGAGGCGACGGCGTCAATCTGCAGACGGGGGATATGACATGAGACGGCAAGAACCAGAAAAACCTGCTGCTTTTGCAGGATTTTGAACCATTTGGAACCTGAATTTGGCTAAAAACATGGCTAATTACTCATTCGGTAGACTCTGAAGGCTTCCGAATGACTGAAAGATTTCGGAGCTGGCGAGTACAAGGAAAAATGGTCAGTTCCTACAGGTGAAACCAAAGATTCCTCACCAGATTTCCCCCATGTCTGACCCCTACCAAAAGGTCATCTACCAGTTTTCTATGGTTTAGATAGTTTAGATGGCCCGTTTTTAGATGATTGACCCATGAAAAACATCGGGTTTTTCCATGGAAACCAGCTACTTTTTGGGGAATCTGCAGGATCCGGTGGGTCGCATTCACTCGGATGAACTGGATTTCCTCCAACTTTTTCCTTTCCGACGTGCAAACTGTTTGGATTCCCTGAGGCGTCAGACCACCGCTGCCGGCAACTCAGGGGGAATTCAATGGGAAGATCTACAGGAAGCCAGCAATCCCTATATAAATATCTATATTACCATATATTATGTTACATTATATTATATCATGTTATTATATATTCATTTTTTTCATGGTAAAAGGCCCGGTCGATGTTCCCGCAATCAATCCTTGGAATCAATTGCTCTGCCTTCCATGGGTCAATCTTCCAGTTCCATATGTTCCATGAATTGGTGCCTCACTCATCATCATGTTCATCATGATTCACCGGTTGGTGGTTTGGAACCATGGAATTTTATGATTTTCCATTCAGTTGGGAATTTCATCATCCCATTTGACGAACTCCATCATTTTTCAGAGGGGTAGGTCAACCACCAACCAGTTCATGATGACCGTTTTTTAAATAAATCTGGCTAAATTGTAATGACCTCACGTCGTGACGTCACTGGAATGATGGGGCTCGCCTTCACCACTTTCAGGTTTTTGTGACACCTGAAGATTCACCCATGATGAGGGAATTTCAGGATCCTAAAATATTTTGGGGGGATATTCCCGCAAACATAGGCCTGAACAATAGGCCTTATATATGGTAGGTACCTCCAATTTAGGTTCCTGAAATAGCCATTGAAATATGAATTGGCGGGCTCCACTTAGAAAGGATTTGCCCATTCTAAACCACTGGAATCTCGATCTTTGACTCAAAACGTCGGAAAATTCAGGCCCAATTACGGGGGTAGCCCACTGGCAGTCGCAGCGTGGCGGCCCTCAGAAAATGGCCGGAGACATTCCTAAGCTATGGATTTGGGATTGTTTGAAAATGATGGGGAAAACGGAAAAGCTCTAAATCCACGGGTTCATCATATTTCATCATCACTTGCCCGAGTTTTTTTGCCACTTGGAGGGGATACCATTTTCAGACACGCCCAGTTAATGGACATTTACAGGAACGTCAGGAACGAACAAACACAGGGGCTTCCAAGTTGTTCTTTCCATCGGAGAACCCATGTTGACCATAGAAACAGACTATCATCGCCCCAGTTTCGAGTTCAGCTCGTCGCCCACCCAAAAACAGTGTTTCCTTCAACCCATTTGTGGAAAAGACAGTATTTTTTTGCTGGTTGGTGGTTTGGAACATTTTTTATTTTTCTATATATTGGGAATTTCATCATCCCAACTGACGAACTCATATTTTTCAAGAGGGGTAGGTCAACCATCAACCACCAACCAGTTTTTTGTTGGGGCCAAAAAATGGAGAGATTTTTCGCACGATCTCAGGCGCCATCGGCCACCTGGTGGCTTCCCGCTCTTGCAGGCGAGGGTGAATCCCAACTTTTTGTGGTGAATATTGGTGAATAACCAATTGGATGTGGTACAAAGTGGGGCCCCCGTAAACGAGAACGCGTTCAGTTGGGGTTCACATAACTCCAATTTCACTATGGTAAACATGATACGCTAAAATAACGAACTAGTATTCCTGGGGTTCATAAAGCAATTAACATCACTGGGGCACACATTGTAGTAATCCCCAAAAGGATAGAAGAATAAAATCCTGATAAAATATAGTGATAACTTATGATAACTGACTTTTCGAGCTTTTTTGGAGTTGCTGTAGGCCAGTTTATAGCCAGCTAAATCATATAACGGCTCAACAAAAATGGGTTTTGGACCACATTTCCTGGGATGGACATCCAAGGACCATTTTTTTCTTATTCAAACATGAAACATAGAAAACCGCCTTGATTGGGAGCATATCCTTATTTATAATTTGGATGTAATATTCCATAGGGAAAGAAATTTGGGGCATTGCTCCAAATCTAATATAAAAATCATGATTTATTTATCCATACTTGGGTCTAATTTGTTGTCCTTTTTTCCCCCATTTTTTCGGCTGAAAAAAAAGGGGTACCAGCAGACTTGGTCATGTTGGATCCCGCAATCTCGTTGAAAGTTCGCCCTTCGGCTGCCACCTGGGTGGCGAACAAAAACTCTGTCGGCCTTCCTTCACTTGGTGAACCATTTTCGTATCTTTTTCGTTACCATGAAATATCGCCAGTGTCCTTGAAATGCATTCTGAAAAACATCTAGGCATGCACTGCTGTACAAGTTGGTTGGCTTCTACATAATTGTTTTCATTTCCTTGACCCTTCCATTTGTTTCTGAAGTCTATATATGCCATGGTTTGTAAATCTTTGCACCTTCTCTCCTGGTGAAGATCATCCCAAGTCATGAGTGCAGCATGACTAGAATATCATTCAATGTCTACATCTTTGTTGTTCTACCCGTTCTACCTCCACAAAGATGTAGAGATTCTGGTTCGTGGTTTGGAACATTTTGTATTTTTCCATATATTGGGAATTTCATCATCCCAACTGACTAATATTTTTCAGAGGGGTAGGTCAACCACCAACCAGGATTCATCGTTTGCCCATTCGACCATGCCGACCCCATCGGCCGATCATGTCCCGACCAGAGCGGTACATGGCATGAACAGAGGTGAACAGAGGCTCCTTTATTTGGGGTAACCTTAGATGGGGGTGGATGGGTAACCTTGGGGGTACAGGATGGGGCCCCCGTTGGATAGCATTCAGTGGCCCTATTTCAGTGGCTGAATTCTATGGTTTATGGTAGATATAACGAACTAGTGAATGGCTGTTGTAATGGTGTATAAACCAACAAACATCACTGGGGGGCCCCATCCTGTATGTTAGTGCAATTTTAATCTTTTTGGAAACAACCTTGGCGCCTAACCAGGCTCTTCAACAATACAGGATATCCAAGATTGGCTACATACAAAGTGGGGCCCCCAAACGATAGCTAAGTTGGTTTATAACTCCAATTTCACTATGGTTTATGGTACTTATAACTATAGTTGCTGGGGCGAATCTAAACCAACTTAGCTATCTTGGGGGCCCCACATTGTACCAATCACGCACACCGGCAATTCCATGTTACTTATTTTTCCACATGAATCGCCATGAAATCTCATAGAATTCCCATGGAATTTCATCCGATTGAAAATCCCCCAAAAAAATCTCCACTAGCCATAGGATCCATGGTGCTGGAATATTTACCAACATTTGCCCTAAAATCTCCCAAATGTGGGTAAATATACTATACATGGATCCTATGGGTTAAGATAAACAAATAGCCAATCTTTTGAACATGTTCTCAGATCGCCGTTGTCAGGTGTCCAGTTGGTTGCGTGACGATGCGAGGGCACCTAGGGCACCCTAGGGCACCTATCGCGCGAAGCAATGTGACGATCTGGGTGACGATCTGCCACCTTCACGGAGGGTTGGAAAATCCATGAAAATCCACTATCAATGGAGGTTTAGTCCACTAACTTATCGAACTAGGTGACTAAATCGGCCATTTTTTCGTCAGCCACGTTTTTCAGCAAAGCCTTCAGGTTTTGAGAAATTTCACACTTCCGAGTGATGAAATTGTTGGTGCTAGAGCTTACAATATCTTACAGATGAGCAGATGAATAGGGGAATCAAAGTCCAAGGGTCAAGTGACCCATAGCCATATGTCACGTGCATCCCAATCAACCCCGAAACCACTTGTGGGATCTTCCCACAGATCGTTTTGATAGATTAGATATACCATGATATACCCATGGTTTCTGATCAATAGTTGTATAACAGCAATAATTATAGACACATATATATATATATAATATGTAGTAATCTAATGTAATTTAGTGATCTATAGGGGAGATCCACAGATATATCAACGACCATAGCAATCATCCTGTTGCTGATTCTCCATGACACCTGGTTAGAAAGCCCCCATTCCGTGGGTTATCCCATGTATAAATGGAGTACAAAGTGGGGCCCCCGTTTACGAGAACGCCAAGTTGGGGTGAACTAATAACTCCAATTTCACTATGGTAAACATGGTACGCAAATAACGAACTAGTTACTGGGGCTTTTGTTAACCAACGTTCACATCACTGGGGGGCCCCACATTGCATCTCCATGATCCTCCTGCAGCTGTGCTCAGCCCGGCAGATACTTGGTTTTGGAGACCAAATTGCCAACCATTTACATAGGAAAACTCCAAGAATCATCCAACAAACATATCCCAAACACATCGGAAAACATGTAAAACATGACCGGAATATCTGTGATTTGCTGGGTTTTTGACCAGAAAAAGACCCTTCTGAGGCCGAACTGCCCGAACTTCGAGAATGTGAGCAGGATAGTCCTTTCAGCACTGCCGGGGGACTAGAGGGGCCTATCACAGGCGGAGACAATGGGTGAATCCCGACCTAGGTACCCCAAAACCTCATAGTCAATCATCTTTTCCCTTAGAACAGTGCCATGATTTCTGGGGCAAATTCCAACTTTTAGAGCAACAAAACACTTTGTGGTGTGGACATATCCAATGACATATATAACTCAACAAGATCTCCTAATGATCTTGTTGTTTTCGGGATATTTCATTGTTTGTTCTCACATAATTTGTTTGTTTAAACCAAACGTATTTTTGTTAAATTGTCATGCTGTGTTTTTTTTTCATATAAGTGATGAAATAGGCTTTGTTTAAACCACAATATCTTTGTTTAAAGCAAACAAACAATACCCTCTGGCAATTTAACATAGCGCATAGCTATTGAACATGGCCCATAGAAATAGTTAATTTTCCTATTAAAGATTGTGATTTTCCATAGCTAAGTTAGTTTACCGGAGACTACATCTTTCAATTAATCACCATCAATCACTATATATGATTATTAGCTATTATGTTTATTAATCAATATGGAAAACTAAAGATAGTTAGTTTACCACAGGGTACCGGTATGTCTTTGTCTGAAAACTTGCGGTTCCCGAGGCCTTACTGGAACGAAGTGCTGGGGGTCTGTGCGGTGGCCCCGGTGCGAAGGGAGATACCTTGGGATTGTTGTCGACGAAATACCGTATGAATCTATATATGAATCTATATGAATCTATATGTGAATCTATATGTGAATCTATACGTGAATCTATATGAATCCATATGAATCTATATATGAATCTATATGTGAATCTATATATGAATCGATATGAATCTATATGCGATTCTATATATGAATCTAGATCTATATTTGAATCTATATGAATCTATATGTGAATCTATGTATGATTCTATATGAATCTATATGTGAATCTATATATGCATCTATATGTGAATCTATATGAATCTATATGTGAATCTATATATGAATATATCTGAATCTATATGAATATATATGAATCTATATGTTAATTATTAATCTATATATGAATCTATATGAATCTATATATGAATCTATATATGAATCTATATATGAATTTATATATGTTTCTATATGAATCTATATGCGGCTCTATCTATGAATCTAGATCTATATGAATCTATATGAATCTAATGGATATATTTATATATATATGAATCATATGACTGAGACGAACACCCAAACATTCCAGCTATTTTGATGTGAACAGAGTCGGATTCTATGGCTTTTGATCCACAACGCCAGAGTTCCAAGAGATTGCCACTTTTACCAGGACTGAGGATCTAGGCAAATCACTGCTGTGGACATTTTGATACCTATGAAACCATTACCCTCTGGTAATTTAACATAGCTATTGAAAATCACCATTTTTAATGGGAAAACTCACTATTAATGGTCATTTTCAATAGCTACGTTAAATTACTAGAGGGTATTTTGAACCATGAACCATTTTTAACCATTTTTAACCATTAATCACCACAGTTTTCCCATAACTTCCCCCCAAATCACTTTTTTGATTAAAATATTGTCTTGCTTTTGACGTGTCGCTTTGCTTCCACTTCAACGTAAAACTATTTCTCAGTGTGGAGTTATTCAGTTTGAACCCTCCCTCCCCTGGAGGTACTTCATTGATGTTTCCATGTGTACCTCTCAACAAAAACTCGACACAGAATCAACACAAAAATACAATAACGGCGATTTCCGAAAGTGAAAACGAATGAAAACGAACTTCAAAAGCATTCCAAACCCTGATTTTTCTCTATTTATAGAGTAGACAGTAACCCTGGTGAGTAAGTTTCCTAAGAGGATGATCCCATTTATACTATGGGCTGTACTATCCCCCAGTAATAGGTGGTATAAACCATTCCCCGTCATGGGTGCTTTATGACATTGTTTGAACAACACTATTCACTAACTCCCATGACTATACCATGCTTAGTCATTAACTGTATCATATCCCATCAATATCTCATTCATATACCATTAATATTCATTAACCATTGGTATACCGGTATACCATTGTTTGAACCACATTACAGTGATACAAGATGGTTTATAAACCATTATAACCCCCATGAACTAGTTCGTTATATCATATATCTACCATAAACCATAGAATTCAGCCACTTAGAAGGCAACTTAGCTATCTTGGGGGCCCCATCCTGTACAAATTTCCCTGCCCCTAGTTGAGGGTTCCCCCGTTGTTCGTTTCGTTTCGTTCCCAGTTCTCCCACGGCCAAGGCGTAAGCGGCGGCCGAAGCATCCGCAGCGGGTGATCCACCAGGAGGAAGAGGAGGTCAGAGTTCTGGGGCGAGGGGTGGGGCGACTGGGGAAGGTGGGGAAGGCTGAGAAGTTGGGAATACCCATGGGAAAATGAGGAATATGATGGATGGGATAGTATGATGGGAATATTGAACATAAGAATCATGGGATACTATGGAATATGAATGGTATTATGAATGTGTCCCTCTTTTTTTCTGTTTTTTTCGGTGGTTTATAAACCATGAGTTGCAGCTGTTGCATATCACCCGGTTTTCCCGTGGCGATCAGTCGCTCCAGGCCATGTCGGGCGATTTCTCCGTCTCCGGCGTCCGCCTTGGTACGCAACGGCGAGGCGAGCGCATGGTTCATCCCACTCTTGGAATGTTAGGAAAATGGTGAATTCTGAGGGATTTTGTTTGGGATTTCATGGGATTTTATGAGTTCATCATGGTCCAGGTGGTCATAGTTCAAGTCATAGTTCTGCAGTGTTGGAGTCTGGACGTCTGGAGTGCCATTCTGATGAAAGAAGCATCCCCATGATCAGAAATTGGTGGCAAAGAATGCATCTCCGAATGGTACAGCTATCATTGGGTTTACCGTTTTTTTTGAATGGTTTCGCATACTTGGACGTGTGAGGCATCGCCTAAGTGTTAAACATGACTTACAACCAATATAGCTGGCCTAGATTTCACCAAGCAAAACTGAAAGGTCATGTGGATAAAACAATAATAAGCCATCCTCCAAATCATCATTTTTATAGGTGGTATAAACTTACCATTCCCAGTGAAATTCATGGTTTATTTTCCATTGTTTCTCCCACATTGCTGTTACATTAACCTTCCTTTTTCCGCAAAAACATAGAGATTTCACCAAGAGGCATGATATTTTCACAGACAGATACAGGATTCTTTGATCGCCTCTGGTCATCAAACCGGATGGTATTCACCATAGATATCCCCGTTATAAATCACCCATAAACTCTGATTAAAAAATCAATAAATCACCAGAGCATTCCTGGTTGGTGGTGACTGGAACCATGGAATTTTAAATGACTTTCCATTCAGTTGGGAAGTTCCATCCATCCCAACTGACGAAGTCCATCGTTTTTCAGAGGGGTAGGTCAACCACCAACCAGATTATCATTAACCATATAATAACCATTAATATTAACCATTAGTAACAGTATATTAACCACAATGGTAGGTCAACCACCAAGCAGATTCTATTAAATCACCACACGCTCCCATGAATTCATCATGAACTCAGCGTAAACTCGGTCAATCCAGGTGGTGGTTCCCGCCTGGCACCTGACCTCAATGCCTTGAAAGCCAAGAAGGCCTGATACGTCATGGCCATGGGGATCATGTTGGTGTACAGTAATAGAAGACCCAGATGGATGGTTGATACGATAAAAATGGTAATTGGGGAGATGTACATTTGCTTTACAAGTATGAATTAGACACAAATTATCATTAATGTTATTTTCATTATAACGGACACATTTTTTGTTAATTTTTCTAGAAAACAACCATTACAATGGATATTTTATGGAATAGAATTGTGAGATATATTTTAGAATAGAATTGGAACACCCTTGGATCATCCATATTGTGGGATATTCTTTTGGAAGGTGAAGGATTTTGAGCCATCCTCTTTGTTGACATAGAAAAGGCCGTGTGAATAGAGACAGAAATAGAACCATGAAAAACCTCTGCACACAGAATTTGTAGAACCACTGGGGTCTTTTTTGGCGAGTAAACCACACGGGTAAGACATACCGTTTGGGTCACATCCAGATCTCCTGTCTTGGATTGGAACTTCTTCGGTCGTAAGCTTGTGAATTCGGATGTTGGATGATGTTGGACTTCTTTAAACAAATCTGAAACATCATGGCATCAAATGACGGACTTGAGAATTTGCGCGCACGTTTTGTTTTCACGCGGTTTATGGTTCACTTTGGGCAAAGGTCAGAAATGGCCCCGGTGGTTAGCAAAGTGCAGCTTTTTGAGTTGTCGTATCTCAGGCTTTCGCGGTGCGGAACCCAAAAGTCACCGCAGAGGTGGAACAGTGGAACGAATCTGAAAATGGAGGATGGTTTCGAACAACTATATAATATATTTCACTATATAATTCACTGATGTTCATATATGACAATGGGATCCTGGGCATGGCTATTTTCCTCAAAGATGGAGGATTCACGGCCATGTCTTG
Organism: Cladocopium goreaui; assembly: GCA_947184155.2. NCBI lineage: Eukaryota > Dinophyceae > Suessiales > Symbiodiniaceae > Cladocopium > Cladocopium goreaui. Next base: position 640,731 of record CAMXCT020006512.1, read on the forward strand.
AGGGGTGTCGAAGTCCGCTTTTCCAAGGCTCAGTCGCCCTGGAGACATGCGGATCCAGCGGCATTGGCCGAGGTGCCGGTTTTTGATGCTGCGTTTTTTGGTGGTTCTTGATGTTTTTTTTGATGGTTTTGATGGTGTGCTTTTTTTGATGGTTTTTCATGTTTTTTTTGATGGTTTTTGGAGAACATGTTTGATCTTTTTGATGGTTGAAGTCAACTTTATAGATGGTCTACGGAGATTTAGCCAACAAAGGAGCATCACGAAGTCCACTGATCGAACTTGAGACAGAAATTCAGCTGGTTTAACCAGGGGAATTGACTGCAAGTTGGATGGGATCTGGCAAGAGCTTGGCACCTTTCCGGACATTCACCTTTTTCGCCAGCTGATTCAGTTGATGGATACCGCAGCCCCAGTCGAAATGGTCGTTTCCAACTGTCAAGCCCACCTCTGCACTGTTAGTGGTGCAGTCTGTGGTGAAACAAGTTCGTTGAACTAAGTAGGTGAACATGACGTTATTGTTAAACCAAATCTCTAGTACATCCATTTTTGTAGCTGCATCTTATTTGATACTTGGGTCTACTGTGATAATGACTCAAGTTTTGTAACTTATATAACTATATGTACATAGACACAACAACGATTAGTGAACTATGTTATATAGTCATTTACCTGTGATTATGACTATATTTTACCAACTTAACTCTTAACTATATAGATAAAGATCTACTATTAATGAACTACGTATATATATATATAATTTATATAATATATAATTGAGTGGCTTTCAAGCCTTGGGCTTAGCCGCTGCAAACAGGCCTTGACGATTGCCCTGGGGCAGTTGCAGCAAAGCTCCTGGAATGAGGCCGGGTGGGATGCCTAACTTATAACTATATAGCTAGCTAAGTTGACTTATAAGTAGGTTAACTGGGGTTTGTGTTTGATATAACATGATATAACGAACTAGTATTCATGGGGTTATAAACCAACTTACATCACTGGGGGGGGAGCCACCTTAGTATGGTTTTAATGTGGTTTAATTAATAGGGATATGGGATAAAATCGGAGGATTTACCTTCCGGCAAGATCTAATGCATGGTTTCCTTGCCATGTTCGTTTCCCGCAGTTTGGAGAGATGTTTTTTATGTGGGTAAAACAATGGTATACTAATGGTTAATGAATATTAATGGTATATGAATGGGATATTGGTGGGATATGTTAAAGGTCAATGACTAAGCATGGTATAGTCATGGGATTTAAGGAATCAAATGTTGTTCAAACAATGGAAAATAATCCACCCATGACTGGGAATGGTAAGTTTATAGCACCTACAAAATTACAAAATGGTGATGACTGGGCGATTTTGCAAATGGCATTGGGAATTACCAGAGATCAATGTTGCGAACGGGCTCAGCTCCCATTTGTTTCAGTGGCGAACAGGTGAAGTGCTTTGTTCACCAACTTGTGAAAAATCATCGGAGTATGGAGCTTTCCTAAAATAATGGTACCCCCAAATCATCCATAATCATCCTAGTCATGGATGACCATGACTTAGGATTGAAACCCATGGTGTCCTGTTGTGTACCACCATATTGGGCGTGAAACCCTGCAACTTTCGGGGGGTCGAACTGCCCAAATGGAGATGGATGAACACCTATCATATTTGGGAAGGATAATCATCCATTGAGCTCGTTTTGGGTTTCGAGTACCAGGGTTTTGTGATGTTTTGATCAGCATATGCAATGCTGATCCATCATGGATTGGACGAGAAGCTGGTTCTTATCATCCCCTTCTGACAGAACGAGCTGGGTGGTTTTCCGGAGCCATAGCTGGCCTATCTTTGTCTCGTATGAAACCATGGTACCATAGCTGGGATGAAACCAGCTGAAAACGTGTAACCACGGCATTGTCGATGACCATCCATGGCCGGATTTTTTTCCACAGAATTGATGGTTATCAATCCATAGGGTCATATTTCTGTATCGATAGAAAGCCAGGGTCATGTTTTTCCATGATTTCCCATGAAATGGGCCATATTTTGACCATGGCACAGGAAAAACTTGGGTGCAGTTGGGGTTAGTGATGGTTACTGTAATGAATTCACGTATTATTCAATACACTGTAATGAAGTTGGGATGTAACTTATTGATATAACCCATGATCAACTATGATATACTATGATTAAGTATGCTTTAATTTGCGCCACTTATTACTTTAAGTCAAAGTACCATTATGATAAGCCATGAACTTTTAACTAGTACCATTAAAAGTACCAATATTATTAGTTTAAATACACCCTGTGGTTATTTAACATAGCCATGATATAGATGGCCCATAGAAATAGATGGTTTACCTAGCTATTAAATGGTTGGATTTTCCATGGCAAACTGCTAGTCATAACCAGAGGGTAGATCAATAGATGGCTTTGCCAGTATGGTGTCCCCAAATCCATTGGTGAACCATCATTTTCCCCATGTGGCAGTGGCTGTCAATGGGGTATTCCCCAATTGTTCACACAAACACATGGACTATCCATGTCATTGAAAATCAACAATTGTTGCCTCAGAGTGGATTGGAAATGGGAGATATCCCATTTATAGTGGATTTTCCCATCAAAAATGGTGGATCTTTCCATAGTTATGTTAGTTTACCAGGCCGGGTATCCCATGGCTAAACCTGATCCAACTCCACTCTGAGTGCACCTTCGATCGCTCTCGCTGGCCTGGCCAAACGTCGATCATGGCGCCGAATTTTCGACCTGCCCAGGCTGAAGAGGAGCTCGCTGAGGAGCGGAAATGGAGCGGAGCGGGCTGCCTGGCTTTGGTCAACCAGTATATATATATATATATTGTAAAACTAGCTATAAATATATGATTATATACTGTATATATATATTACATGGATCTAAACATCATCTCTAATGGATATATATATATGACATTATATGACTTTTTAAGACTCTATAAACAAAAGTAACACTATACCTATGGATATATAGATGTGAATACAACAAACATGTATACATACGTACAGTAGCCACCTGTATATATATATACATACACATATACATATACATATACATATACATATACACAGACTACATACATGTATAAGAAAGGAGATGGTAAGAACTCTTACTCACAGAGGTCTGTTCTACCCAATGTTTGCAGATTCCAAGTAGTGGCAGTCAAAACCAAAAGCATATTTTTTTGGCTTCCCAACCAGCCCATTGTCATGGATTGTTCTGGTAACTATCGACCCAGGCATCTAGTGGAATGCTATGATTCACATGCACGATTGTCGTATACCCAGTTGCAGATACGTTGTGAGAATCAAAGCGAATATCCTGATCTTTAAAAGGGCCCAAAGTTGTTGTTACCGGAGGAACATCCGATCACAGAGAACCAGAAATCCGGGCCCGGCTTTGCGTCCCAGAGGCTATTCCCATAATTGCGCAGATGATTTAGCTATAATCAATGGTGATTTTCCATGGATATGTTGAATTACCATAGGGTAGCCACTTTTTTTGGTGGCTTGTTGAATCCACAGTCATCAAAACGGTACCTTTCCAATCCTTTCCACGCCAGGAAAGCAACCGGACGCCCGAGATTGAGGTGGACGAGATGGGGAAACACGGGGGTTTCAGGCATCGTTTCAGCGGCTTCCAAGGCCAACATAGCTGTGTGGTGAGACTGCCGTTTGATGCGGGGTAACTAGGTTTCCCACGACCTTTTCAGGATTTATTTTGTCACAAGTTATCTGTGTCAATCTGTGTATACATGTATATGATTGTAACTGTATATATGTATGTATAATATATATATATATAGATATGCACACACACACACACATTTAAGCAGCGCAAAGCTACTCTGCGACTAAACGTATATACAAATTAGATCATCTAAATATTCAGTAGAATTTATCCCATGGTTTGAATGGTGATACTACTTCATGTTCTCCAGAATTAATCCAGGGAGACAAAAAAAGATGGCTGGTTGAAACTAGAATTTAATGATCATTTATCCATACAATGCTATATAGTAATCAAATTTCAGCCAGATATTCGTTTATAATTTCTCCTTTACCATTGATAAACTCCATACAATTCCACAGAATCTGACTCCATAGAATTTGATACAATTCCACATCTAGCCAGAAATTTGTTAACAACAGATACCCTCTGGTTATCCAACGTAGCTATGGAACATCACCATTCTGAAGTTCGGCAAATCATCATGGTGATCAGCTCTTTTCTAAGGGGCCATCTCAACTTCGCCATAGCTACGTGAAATACCCCGAGGGTATATCCTCTAGGGGGATATTCCATAGGTCATAGGTATTTATATACAAAAAAACGTCATCTGGCTGTGGACATGATCCACTCTCCAGTGGGTTTTTCTCAGTAAATCTAAATCTGGATGTGGTTTTATGATCCACTTACCCTCTGGTAAACTAACATAACAATGGAAAATCACCATTTTTAATGGGAAAATCCACTTTAAATGGCCATTTTCAATAGCTATGTTAAATTACCAGAGGGTACTAAGAAAAGCCATGGATTTATCCAATGATACCTGGCGTCTCCACGTCCAGGACACGGCACCCTCCGTGCCGCAGACTCGCCCACGGAAGCTGGCGCCAGCCAGGGGACCCCAGGAGTGTGTTCGCCACCTTTTTTGGGGGGTACCCTCTGGTAAACTAACATAGCTATTGAACATGGCCATTTATAGTGGATTTTCCCATTAAAAATGGTGGTTTTCCATAGTTATGTTAGTTTACCAGAGGGTACCCCCTACTTTTTAAAAGAGGAACCGTTGGGTGATGGATAGTGATGTATGGTGATGTTGGAGGCAAGTTAGGTGATTTTCCGGGAAAAAAAAATCTGGGGGAAGGAAATCGTCTCCATTCATGCCGTATTTTCATTTTCGATGGTTGGATGAACCAATTACAGACAAGATTACAACCTTTCTGACACCGGGGGAAGATGATGTTCATGTATTCCACCGATTGTTTTCCCCATTTTCGCCCCTTTTTTGTGTGTCTGAAAATGGAAGATACCTCAAAACTGCAATGTTGAAAGGGAAAACGGTCACAATGCTGATAACAAATCGGGTTTTAGGGGTACATAGTGACATAGTGCTAGTACTTGTTGTACCCGATTTGCAGATATTTGCAGATAAACAGAGATCCACTCCCATTGTTTTTGGCTTCCTATGCTATGGTGCAGGTACGGATTCAGGAGGAGCTTATAGAAGGCTGGGAGGGGATCCTAGTTTTGGGTTTGAACATGAACCATGTCACGGGACACCAGAAATGAGAAAACCCAATACTAAACCACTGTTTCCAGGGTCGTATTTCATAAGTTTTTGTTGACACATCAGCACCCTTGAAGTGTAGGATGGAACCCACACAAGGGCAGTGCCGACGGAAAATCATGAGTGTCATCCAAAACAGCAAGGCAGCAAGACATTTTCTCAAGTTCCATGTTAGTTTTGACTACGCAGTCCCGGTGTTGAGAGATTTTCCCGGCAACCGAAGATGAACATGGCAATTTTGGAAACACATTTCCAGATATCAACAATTGGAAGAATCCATGGAATTTCATTATACTGTGGATGAATCCTGCACCTTAGATGAAACCCAATGCAAAATAATGGGATGTTTATCACCTATCAACTGGTGCAGGATTTGTTCCATCAAGAATTCCTCCTTGGTCAGGCTCCTTCGAGGACGACTCGCTTCTTGGCTGAAGCGGGGCAATCTGACCTGTTTCTTCCTCCTGTTTAGATAGTGTGGATGTACATTTAAAGAAACAAACATGACATACAGGCGACATATGTAGATAAAGTAGATAAACACACCACGAAAATATCTACAAACGTTGTAGGATCAGCCACGAGTTCGTTGTTGGTTCGCTGTTTCGGAATCCCACAAATTCCTCATAAAGAGAACGATCTGAGGGGGGAGAGAGAGAGAGAGAGCTGACCTGCAGAGATCCAAGCTGCTTCTCCTCAAATCTACAATGGTTCGATTCTTGTTTGTTGTAAGCCCATCGTTTCGCTTTCGCTATCCCATGATTTCGCATAAGTTCGCAACATATTCCAAGAGTCATGGCAGCTACTTTTGATTTATCCGCTATCACGCATGCTTGTTGACATCCCCACTTTTGTTGATCTACTCTGTCTATAGACATATATGTATATATATAATTACATATACAAAATAATTAATTATATATTATAATATTATATAATTATATATATATATATGTATACTCCTGACACAATAGTTTCCAATATCGCTGGTTTTGTCGGTCATGTCACCATCTTTTGGTTCTGTTATGGTATCAGGCATCAGTGACATCCCATTAGATCCCGTTTTCATTTAAGTTGACACTCCATATCACTTATCTTTGGTTGATATATACTGTACTTCATAAATCTCCATATCATTCACTGCGCATATTTCATTTCTGCTCGGTCGTTTTGATGTGATACCTGTATGAAACACTCTTTCTATTGATTCGCCGACGCCATCATCGAAGGATTTTGGTTATTGTGATATGATGTTCCTTTTTTTTTGCTGATACCCTCCAGTAAATTAACATAGACCCTGGCAGATAGGGGTTGGAAGATTAGTTTCCATTAAAACTAAGCTATTTTCAGGGTCTATGTTAATTTACCAGAGGGTAACCCAGGTTTGTTTTTCCTTGTAGAATCATATGGTAAAATCAGCAATCTGAAACAGCACATCCACTTGATTGAGCAAATAAATTCATCGTACCAATTTTGCCATCACTTTTTAAAACCGAATTTGTGTAGTAAAATCATCAATGTTGGTTCTAGGTATATAAAAATTATTAAAACATCCTCAAAATTGGTTTTAAATCTTGGTAATCATCAGTCCTAGTTATAGTTGGTACATTATCTCCTGATTGGTGGAGATCATGGCTTGGGTGGATCATTATCAAATCCACCCAAGAGTTTGATCGTTTTGGCGGGTGACAAATCCCCATTTTTGGTTGCTCAAATCAGCATCATGGATGGTCAAGTTTGCCATTTTGGGAATGGTAGAATATGACAAAATTGTACATGTTGATGCGTGAATTTCCGATTTCGGGATTCTTTTTTTGTGATTCTATATCGTCTTGAAAAATTAATTTTACCATCCACCATAATTTTTTATGGTCATTGTATATGGGTTTGTCTGGAAATAGGGTATATTCCCAATTATAGCCATTTAATAGGGATAATGATCATTAACCATTGGGTTTAGGGGTACACTATTTTCAGACACACCCATATGGTGAAAATTTCACCATCCACCATTGTTTTGGTCGTTTTGGTATGGTCGTTTCGGTGATTTTGCCTTTAGGCCTTCCGCCACCTGGCCCCCCGGCGCCGCCAAGCGCCGGACACGACAGGTGCGAAACAGGTTAGAGCCACGGAGTTCCGTGGAAAATATATGGTGGTTTCCTAAAATTGTTGGGTTAGATTTGGTTAGTATATGGTAATTGGTTAGTATATGGTAATTTCCCAAAAGCATTGGTTAATTGTTTTTTTCCCCTATTGATTTTCCTATGAATATGGATTGATATGGTGGCTCCTAGATGGTGGGTAGCCCAAAATCATCCAAAATTGGTTATTATCAATAGGAAAACCAATGGTTTGGGGTATCCATATTTTATGAAACCACCATGAGAACATAGCCATTTTAATGGCAATTTTTAGATGTTTTCAGGTTGACGTGTGATTCCCGAATGCGTAGCAAGGGTTCCCGTTTCACTCTGGGGGTCTGGGGGCTGAGGGTGTGTTCGCTCGACGTTGCGTTTGTGGTCGCAACCGTTCGCAACCGTCCGCAACCGTTCGCAACCGTTCGCAACCGTTCGCGTGAGGACCGTATGGCCGTGCCTATGGGAAGTTTTACAGAGGTGGTCCTTTTTGGAGGTTTCAGACGTCTGGTTGCTTCGTTTCGCGTGGCAGGCGTGGCACTTCGTGACATTCAGACGTGTTCTGCAACGTGTCGAAAGTCGTTTTGTGTGGCAGGCACAATACTTTTACGTCGTTTTCAGAAGATGTGTTGCAGTTTTCGTGGCAGGCGCAGCACTTTGGACGCGTCCATCGTCATTTTTCGTGGCAGGCGCAGCACTTTAGACGCGTCCTGTGGCGTGTTTTTTGTAAATCGCATTGGCAGGGTTGCGTCAAGTGGTGACAAGGTGCAAATTCCGTGGCAGGCGTGGCATTTTCTGACATGTGCTGAAAATTGACGGAAGCCTCGCACGAAACATCGATTTTGAGGTTGCAAATTTTCGGGTTCTAAGGAAAACTCGTAGGAAAACGTCGATTTTGAAGCTGCAAAGTGTTAAAAGTGGAGGAAGTCTCGCATGAAATGCTCGTTTTGGTGCTCCCACCTGTCTCTTCTCGCGTGTCTGGTTTTCCCGTGGCCTCGCTGTGTCTATGGGGGAAGGTGCAAAACTTGTCTTTTTATCTTGTCGGCAACTGTGAAAATTGCCGGAAGTCTCGCACAAAATGCTAGTTTTTCTGCATCCACGTGTCTTGTCTCGAGTCGCTGGTTTTCCTGTGGCGTCGCCGTGTCTATGGGGGAAGCTGGAAAACCTGTCCTTTTCGAATGTTTCCAAGCAAGGTTGTCATGTTGTTTTGCGTGGCAGACGTGGCACTTTCTGACATTCCAACCTGTTTGATGATGTTCACACAATTTCAAAATTGGAGGAATTCTCGTGGGAAATGCTGGTTTTTCTGCATCCACGTGTCGTGTCGCGAGTCTCTCGTTTTCCTGTGGCGTCGCCGTGTCTATGGGGGAAGCTGGAAAACATGTCCTATTTGAATGTGTCCAAGCAGGTTGTCATGTCGTTTTGCGTGGCAGGCGTGGCACTTTCTGACATTCCAAACTTGTTTTGCATCGTGTCGAAAATGTCAAAATTGGAGGAAGCCTCGTACGAAATGCTGGTTTTTCTGCATCCACATGTCTTATCTCGAGTCGCTGGTTCTCCTGTGGCGTCGCCGTTCCTATGGGGAAGCTCCGCACTCTACACTTTACACTCCGCACTCCACAATTGACACTTTAAACTCCACACTGTACGCTTTACACTCCACACTTTACACTTTGCACTTTACACTCCTCACTCCACACTTTACACTCCACACTCCACACTCTGCACTCTTCACTCCACACTCCACACTTTACACTCCACACTTTCCACTCCACGCTCCTTACTTTACACTCCGCACTTTCCACTCCACACTCCACACTTTACACTCCACACTCCGCACTTTACACTCCTCACTCCACACTTTACACTCGTCACTTTACACTCTACACTCCACACTCTACACTTTACACTCTACACTTTACACTCTACACTCCACACTCCAGACTCTACACTTTACACTCTTCTACGCTCCACACTTTACATTTTACACTCCACACTCCACACTCTACACACCACACTCTACACTTTCCACTCCACACTGCACACTCCACACTCTACACTTTACACTCCACACTCCACACTTTACACTTTACACTCCTCACTCCACACTCTACACTTCACACTCCACACTCTACACTTTCCACTCCACACTCCGCACTCCACACTCCACACTTTACACTCCACACTCCACACTTTATACTTTACACTCCTCGCTCCACACTCTAAACTTTACACTCCTCACTTTACACTCCACACTCCACACTCTACACTTTCCACTCCAGACTCCACACTCTACACTTTACGCTCCACACTCCACACTTTTCACTCCACACTCCACACTTTATTACACTCCACACTTTACACTCCACACTTTACACTCCACACTCGCACTTTACACTCCACACTCCGCACTTTACACTCCTCACTCCACACTCCACACTTTACACTCCACACTCCTTACTTTACACACTCCACACTTTCCACTCCACACTCCACACTCACACTTTACACTCCACACTCCACACTTTACATTCCACACTTTACACTCCACACTCTACACTCCTCACTCCACACTCCGCACTTTACACTCCTTACTTTACACTCCTTACTTTACACTCCACACTTCAACACCACACTTTCCACTCCACACTCCACACTCCACACTTTACACTCCACACTTTACACTCCTCACTCCACACTTTACACTCCACACTTTACACTCCACACTTTACACTCCACACTCTACACTTTAGACTCCACACTTTACACTCCACACTCCACACTCTACACTTTACACTCTACACTATACACTCTATACTCCACACTTTACACTTTACATTCCGCGCTTTCTACTTTACACTCCTCACTCCACACTTTACACTCCACACTCCACACTCTACACTTTACACTCCACACTCCACACTCTACACTCCACACTTTACACTCCACACTCCACACCCTACACACCACACTCTACACTTTCCACACCACATCCACACGCTACACTCTACACTCCACACTCTACACTTTACACTCTACACTTTACACTCTACACTTCACACTCTACAATTTACAAACTCCACACTCCTCACTCCACACTTTACACTCCTCACTTTACACTCCACACTCCTCACTCCACACTTTACACTCTACACTTTACACTCCACACTCCACACTTTGCACTTTACACTCCTCACTCCACACTCATCACTCCACACTTTACACTCCACACTCTTCACTCCACGCTTTATACTCCTCACTTTACACTCCACACTCCACACTTTGCACTTTACACTCCTCACTCCACACTCCTCACTCCACACTCTACACTCCACACTCTACACTTTACACTCCATCCTCCACACTCTACACTTTACATTCCGCATTCTACACTTTACACTCTTCTACGCTCCACACTTTACATTTTACACTCCGCACTCCACACTCCACACTCTACACTTTCCACTCCACACTGCAGACTGGTAACAAGGGAAACATGCACAAGACTGTTCAAATAAACTATTGCAGAAAGGTATTGTGCGTGACTGCATAACCATGTGTTTTGACATCTGTACCATTAACATACGTGTGAGCATTCGGGTTCGTGGGCTTCATCTTGTTTTTTTCATTGCGCATTTTCATGGCAATTTTAGGAAACTTAAGGGACACAACATAATTTTGTGGCAATTTGTTTATGGGAAAAATGATGCTACAGCAATTTTTGGGTCCCAGATTTTGAGACCCAGAGATATATGGGAACTCATGTGCTAAAATGGGGATGGAAGGAGAGAAAGGGTGGATGGATGTGGATGGTGATCTCGACCTATCCATACCTATCCATCAAATGGAAGATTGGTGGACACAACCAGAAAAATGGAGGGTGCTGGTAATATGTGTGTTTTCCTAAATGCTGCCTGATTCTTTGTCATTGGAGGGTTTCAACCACCAGCTAGCCCAAGACAAAACGGAAACAACTCGGGAATATCTTGAACGCGTCACTCACGCATGTTTGATCGAACCTATTGCATCATAAACCATATAACTTCAATCAATCAATCAATCAACCAACCAACCAACCAATCAATCAATCAATCAATATATATATATATCATTTAATCAATTCAACTATCAATATATATAATTATATATATATATGTCCAACAGGAATGAGGAGTCAAGTACAACTGATGGATTCTAGTTACTTGCCCACCAAAGATACCTTCAATGCCTTCAGCCTGGTGGCAGGCGCCGGCCAAAGCCTTGATCATAAGAAGCAAGTGGGGCGCCCCCAAGGAGAGTTCAACTCGTGGGATGAAACCTGGCTCTGGTCAGCTGGGTCACCCTTGGGGGAAATTCTAAGGGCATGAGGAAAAGTGGATCCCCGGCCACCAAAAATCAAACGAGAACCCCAGCCGGCACACAAGGGATGACTCAGGGGACTCAGCAATTCATTTTGCCCTTTTTCGAAATGATGTGAATCTGTGGGCACCCAAATTGGTGCTTCATTTTTGGTAGGTTTTTTCAGTCTCCATGAAAGCCCGAAAGCAGGCATGTGAACATGATTTGAGATGATTTCTGAATAGCTTGGCTGGTGTGGCTGATAGGTTCCGAAAGGTCGCCAGTCTCAGGTCTTTGCCGGGCGAGAAAGCCGAAAAACCCGCCGAAAAGGGCGTGGAGAAGGACAAGGCGACCGTGAATAGAATGTGTCATCCTGGTATTGCTGATATTATCACCTCCGGTAATCAAACATGGCCCTCATTTCGAAGATGATACTCCCATATATTCCCATTAAAACCTCCATTTGTAGATTTGTAGATCATTTTCCCATTAAATCCTCCATTCATAGATGATTTTCCCATTATAGTTGCATGAAAAAACATCCATTTCGTTCGGGGCAGACTCCAGACGTTGCAAAGCGGGACGGGCCAGGCGCCCACGGAGAAGCGCGCAGGTGCCGCGGTGTGAGGGGTACTCCTCCAATAGTCATTATCTGATACTTAAATGGTACAATGTGGGGCCCCCAAGATAGCTAAGTTGGTGAACATAACTCCAATAACTATGACTTTGGTAATTACTTATAACTATAGTTAATGGGGTTTGTAAATCAATTTATGACTAGGGGGCCCCACGTTGTAGCCTCCCAATTAAACAGCCGTTTGGGGTTTATTAATCCAGGGTTGACATTACCCGCTGGTAAATTAACAACTATTAACAATTTGACCCTGAAAATTGCTATTCTTTTTTGTAGTGGAAACTAAACTTTCAAGCCCTACCTGGCAGGGTCTATGTTAATTTACTGGAGGGCAAGGTATGTGACCAATATTACGACAAAAAACCAACTAGTAACCATAGACAGGAAAAAAACAAGAGTACCATCTTTTGAACACATATTTCGACCATAGAGATGGTAAACTTATGATCTCCAATGACGAACCAGCATGTTTCAGGGTGGCTTCACATGGAAATCGATAGCATCGATAGCCATCATCATGATCCTTGGATAAATCCATGGCTTTTCTGAGTACCCTCTGGTTATGTCAAAATAGCTATTGAAAATGGCCATAGAAATAGTGGATTTTCCCATTGAAAATGGTGGATCTTTCCATAGTTATGCAACAGTTTACCAGAGGGTAAATCAATGAAGACGTCATTTACAGAGTTCCTAATCCGTTTCCCCCGAACCACCTTGGTGGAATGCAGCAGGTCCTCCAAATGAGGAGGATCGGCAGGTCCCGGGGCCGCAAGTTGCAGTGATTGGAAGACTTCGTCAAGACCTGATTCGAAGTCATTTTGGGTTTTGGCAGGTACTAAAAAGTCAGTTTTGGACATATTGAAGACTCTCGGTGTCTGAACATATTACCAGACTTGAACAACCAATCCGTATGAAATCGTATGAAGGTGTCATAGGTTCAGCTTTGGAGCTGGGCTTCTCTTTCGGAGCCCTCAATTTATGGTCATTTGCGTAGGGCTGAGTAGGGAGTATGATGAGTAACCAGTGGATTAAGGGGTATCCTATTTTTCTAGAACCCCCCTTCTTCTCAGTATTTGAAAGATCTTGACAAGGATCACTCGAAATGTTTCAAACTGAATGATTGAAATCCCTTTCAGCCATCCATGAAATTAGGGACCGGTCAACAAAAATATGGGATGCTGCCTATGTAGCATGATATTTGTGGATTACACACCCTTAATCCATAATCTTATCTCGGATTTGCTGAAGATGAGTTTGCATTTTCCAAAAAATAACATGTCCACCACACAGTGGAACCATGTTTGCAGAATATCGGTCAGTTCTTGGGAGGCCATCTCAAGCAATTCTTACGTAGATATTCCCATCATGCGCTCATTGCCACCTCCTCTTGGGCCCAAGGGGGTTGGAACGGTTGGGCAGGTGGCGCCCGAGAAGAGTCAGAGCGGTCAGAGCGAGACGTCCCTTGAGAAGATGATGGGGGCTGATTGGTTTGGGGGTTATACAATCTATATCCCAGATGCTCCATGGTGCTGGAATATTTATACCTACAAAACTGGCTCATAAAAATGGGGTAAATGTTGGATTCATATTCCAGCACCATGGTTCGCATATGGGTATGGGGATGGGTCAAAACCTATTAAAATCCCGCTTTTGGGGACTTGAATAAACACCCATAAACCATCTGTTTTAGGGTACCACTTGGGGTACCAGGGTTTTGACTCGTAGCAATACACAAAAATTTGGGCTGATCATGTCATCCGTGAACCCGGCACCCTTGCGAACCAACCATCCTAACCGGGCAGCCGCTGATCATTAGGGGGATATCATCAACTCCAGCGTTTGGACATTGCGGCGAACGAGCAACCATGATGATGTTCCAATGATCAAATATTGTTTGGCAACAAAAACTAGGAGCTATTCAGCAACAAGAAGATGAGATGGGACGGAGGTTCTTTCTTGATATGGGGCCAAGTGGACGCAATGAGCCACAGCTGCCAGATCAACATTGAGCGTATTGAGCCAACGATGCTGAGATTCCAACACTTCATGGTGGACTCATGTGATATTGTTTACCGCAAATCGCAACAACGCAAGGTCAAGAAAAGTATTTCCCTATGAATCTCCCAAGTTTTTATTTATGGATATATATATATATTTATGGAGTATTTTCTTATGAATATCCTTAAATGAACATCCCTAATTTTGTCAGTTTTGGTGCGTGACGTGTTCCTGCACGTCCGACTAGGCACCCCCGACCCCCACGGATCAGCGTTGAACCCAGGAAAACTTGTGGTGAAAGGGTAACGTATGACAAGGTGCGGTGGGACAAATCCAGGGCAAGAGAAACATCAAGAGTTTGCTGGTGAGTGGAGATGCGATTTCCCCCCAAATATATCCAAATATGGTGATAATATACCCATAGGATCCATGTATGGTATATATGCTAACATTGGGGGTATATTGATGGTAAATGTTATCATATATAGCATACATGGATCCTATGGGATATGTAATTTCATAGGTTTTGACCCATCCCCATTTTCTAAAGTTTGTAAGTTGACTGCAGGTGATCATTGCGATATATTGCGATCAATGCTCACAGTTGTCCGATGTTCCCCAAGGTGTGACGACGGCTCGGCTTCTTTTGGCACACCAAGCTTTGTTGAAGAAATGAGAATTTGATGAACAAAAAAAGGAACTACTTGTATCACGTTGAGGAGAATCATCGCGGCCCCCATTCATGATCTCCATCACCACCATCACCAATGGGACCAATATATTGAAGCAATGTACCTGCCTTGTTGAAAACAAGTGAAACAAGCGTCTCGGTCAAGCCGTTTTTGAACTCACATTACTTGCATTGATGGAATCCATATAGATTCAACACATTCAACACCAAGATTCATGTTCCCTGAAGTTACCAACTGGCTAAAAAAACTGAGGTTTTTCACCTCTGAATCATGTCTGAGGTCGACCTATCAAACCTCGTTACTTTGATCCATTTACCTGGGCTCAAATTGCTCAACTTGGAGGATGGCGGATGGTCCCAAAATTGATTTCGTTCCCCCCAATTGATGGCGTGTCTTTCGGGAAACCCCCATGAAGTGGGACTCCGCGACTCCGAGAGGCCAAACGGCCAAACAAGCCCTTGACTTTAGTGAAGTCCGAGAAGAGCACCACAGGCGGCGAAGCCCAGCAGCGGAAGAAAAATGGGAAAAGTCAAGCATCAAATGATGGTTTTGACATGTTTTTACCATCCAAAACATGGGCATGTAAGTAGGAAAGATTGGGATTTCCGTCATTTGGGTTTGTCTGCAAATGGATATCCAAGCCAGTTTTTGGGCATTCTAATGGGGACAAATGATGGTAAACTATGGAGTTTCGGGGCATGCGGTTTTGAGACATACCGAATACCTGATTCGTTGCCGTAGGTCTCGAGTTGTGTCTTTGGCGGTTCATCTGAGTTTGACTGAGGCTCTAGACTCTACCTTAGCCACAGAATCCGATTCCGCGGTGCCATGTCGCTGAAAGATGTCACCAAACTTCCGGAGAAAATGGGGCCCAAGGCTCGGCGGTTTTTGGGCCCCCTGGGCCAGGTACTTCCAGCTCCAAAAGTAAAAGTCGCTCGAAGGCCGGAGCGAAAAAGATGGCCCGGAGACCTGGAAAAGCTGGCCGCAATACCGTTGAAGCCTTGTTGAGTGACGAAAGATGAGGATTGGAATACTACTTGACCCAACCTGGTTATGACTAACATAGCCATGGTTTGTCGATGGCCCTAATCGAAATAGATGGTTTACCGTTCTTAATCATGGTGATTTTCCATGGCTATGTTAGTCATAACCAGATGGTATTTTATACTATCCAATCTACAGGGGACGATCATAATCCAGGGGAATCAACTGAGGTTTTAAGAGTGCTGCAACTGAGGCGTTTTTTTGGGATAAAGCCGGATTTTCGGCAAAAATGGTGATTCTTACAGTGGCAGCACTCAAATCTGGGTAGACCAAATGGAGACTGGTACTCGTAGGTTGAGTGACTTGAGCGGTGCATGGGGGAATAGCCAGCTGAAAACTTATCTCTTGTATCCCAAACTTGTTCCAAAACATGAGATATAAATGGGACTTCTTGGCACGACATGCCCCAGTCACTAGTCATTTACAAACTTGACGGGGCTCTGAAGTCGGGTCAGTGGTACGTACCCCTTGGTATCCTTGGTCCGATCTTCGGGGTGATTGAAAAACACGAGACATGGTTCACTACAAGCTTGACGGGCACAGCGATGAACATATTTTGGGACGATCATCTGAAAGCTCTCAGCTGCGCCATGCAAGTGATTTGCTTTGGAATCTAAGGGGCTTCCTATAAAAACATATACCCAACCTGGTTATGACTAACAATACTAACAGTTCGCCATGGTATAGATGGCCCATAGAAATTATACCCTCTGGTTATGACTAACATAGCCATGGAAAATTGCACATTTATAGATGGTTTACCTATTAAAAATGGTGATTTTCCATAGCTATGTTAGTCATAACCAGATGGTAAAAGGGGAAGGTCACTTTGGGGTCCTCAGAGTACAACTAAGCCAGCTGAGGTTTTGCCATTTGCCTACTGCTTCGATGACCCTCGCTACTGGCACGTTGAAAGCACTGAAGGCCATGCAAACCATGGCCTCATAGGGGGCCGATGGCCTTTCAAGGGTTGCCGATGGGGTCAACGATGTTTTTTTCAGGGTTGATGTCTATTGGCGTGGTCAAAAATGGAGGATTACCAAAAATTCCCATTCATTCCCTATGATTTTTTTTCGGACTTTGGGTTCAAGTTGTAACTGGAGTCCTGGACCCAGCCGCAAGTTGTCACCTATGATCAGTGTCTGTGCTTGGAATGGATATAATCCAGATGATACCAGATATTACCAGATAGATTTCTGCAATTTGCATGGCTTTGAAGGAGGCTTTCAGCATATTTGATGATATACTTTTCACAGCGAGGCGAACAAGTGAAAGGCAAAAGTGCCTTAAACAAGCATTTCTCAGATTTGAATGTGTCGTTTTTGTTTGTTATACTCTTGATATCTCTCGATACACCCATATTCTCCAGCCAGGTTTGACCATGTGGGATGCCTGTTCAGTTGGTCCGCTTGCGAGGCCGGGCTTGCCCAGAATTCCTGCCCGAGAACCGTGCATGAGGCACGGCCGGGCTGCGCCGACGCCCCAAAACCAGAGGATTTGATGGGAAGCTTAGACAGGACCACCCAAAAATCTGGGTAAATTATAACGACCTCACTGCGACCGAGCCCTGGAATCATGGTTAGTAAGGGGAATCATCCCCAAGTGGCCGCAAGATTCAGGCTCTCTTGCTTGCGGGGGGGGGTCCGGCCAAAGGGAAGATCGGTGGCCTTAATTCAGGTTAGTGAAATACTATAATTTACCCAGTATAATGTACATAGAGAGGCTGCTGAGTGAATTCAATTCATCTCAATATTCCATCTCTAAGAAAATGTCAATGACTTGAGTGATTTCTCCACAAGTGACACTTTCCAGGATCAGTTCAATTGCCAAAAATATCAGTGTTTTTTCCTATTTTTTTGCAGCTGACTGCTCCCACCAGTATATTATACAATACTTGGACCACCAGCCCATTTTGTGGACGACCAATGATCCTGATTAGCAAGTCACCGATAGCATATCAAAAACAATATCTATATCAATATCTGTAGCCATATCAGTGTCTATATATATCTCTATTAATTTATATCTATATAACTACATATATTCAAATATCTACATAAATAAGAATATGTATAATATATATATATATATATTATTGTTTATTATTCTCACATATACATATATATATATATACATATATATATATACACTCATATATATATATATTCATATATACTACTCCCAATATCTCCCAATGTTTGCTGACCATCGAGGACCACTGGGACGGTGCACAGCAATCAGGCCCCACGTGTGGCGCGCCGATTTTGCGCCGATTTTCAAGCCCTGGAGAACTCCAAATTCTTCGATTTTCAATGGGAAATCCATATAAATCTACTAGAATAGATGGAACAAGAAACACTATCTTTTGGAAAAACCATCTACAATTCCCGATATTTTTTGGAAATCCATCTATAAATGGAGATTTCCCTGGGAAAATCATCCAAATAAACTGGGAAATCTACCAGATTTGGCGAATCATCCTATTTCAAGGGGTGGGAAACAGGGCAGAATGGCCACGGCCACGTTGTAACCAGGGCACGTCCCTCCGGCATCGCATCGCGGGGCACTTAATGGCTGCGCACAGCCATTTTTCATAGAAAGATGTAGGAAGATCATATAAATATTGACCATTGACATGCTGTAGTTTTTATGAATAATGATTTGTAATTGTTAAGTATTGATTCATCGTGATTATACCTGTTATAACATTCCCAATTGCTGGATCCAGGCGTAGCGTATCTTAGATAGGACGTGTGACGTACGGGGTATGATGACGTGACTAGGGGGGTTATCCGTGGACATGGGATGCATAGGGATCATATACAGGCATCTGATTGGTGGTTTGGAACATTTCTTTATGACTTTCCATTCAGTTGGGAACAAAAAATCCCAACTGACGAACTTTAATATTTTTCAGAGGGGTTGAAACCACCAACCAGTATATATATATATAAAATAACAAATTAATAACAACTACCCCCAAAAAGATAGACAAAGAATATTCTCCAGAAGAGAATTGGGCAGTTTTCTTCCTTTTCGATCTTTTTCTGGTTGCTAAACATGAATTTCATAAACTGCAAATGGATATGGGGCTTCCCAAAAAACAGGCTCTTGATGGATTTCAGATTGGTGAATGATGGTAATTTACGATACTTGAGGCAGATCCAACCGCCGATGGGGTGTAGGAGCAGTACATACCAAGAGCTACCCATTTTTACATCGGGAGCGCGTTTCGGAGCTACCAAGAGGTTCCCAACCACGTGATAGGTTGACAACGTCTCCTTTTCACATGATTTATTGCCAACTTGTGCAGAAGCAACCAACTGGTTCTCATGTGCCATCGTTCTGCGAGCGTTTGCAAGCTGGAGGCTCCTGGAATGGTAACGATCTGGAGAAGGGCTTGGAGAAGATATTGAAGGGGCCCAAAATGGGCATAATATATATATATATTATGTGATTATATGTTATAATTATGTGTTCCCATTTCAAGGTTTCCTATTTCCGTTGTCAGCAGATGTAGGTCATAGTGTATGAAGGACAATCCAGCAAAGAAGCATTGCCATGGAAAGTCCAGATGTCGATGCAGGATTAGACTATATACCGAAGGAAGGGCCCGTTCCAAGCCGTTTTCCCAGATGGAGAGCTGGTAGATGCTGGTAGTTTGATTGTGGACTGCATGAGAAGCTTATGGCAGATTTCCATAGATTTCCGGCTACTCTCTAGCCAAAAACGGTAGGGAGCCGGCACCTCAATCAGTTCACTCTTAGATTCCAGGATTCCCGGAATTGCTAAGTGGAAACAGAGAACATTTTCAGAAAACCATGGTAGCTCCCATTTCTCAGGGGGTGAACTTGTGCAACCTCCAAAGCGTCTCCAAATTCAGAATAAATCCATGGAAAATTATCTGCTTCTCATTGAACAAATAAATAAATAGATAGATAAATGAATAAATAAATAAATACACTATATATGTAATGTATATATAATATATAATATATATATATAACATATAATATTTATATAATATTTCCATCTTAGTGTCTTAATACTAACCATCCAGGTGGTTGTTGGTAGTTAATCCCTCAGTGAAGCCATGGACCATCGCTGCTTCTCAAGACGCACAACTTCCCGCGTTTCACCCGACCTCGTCGCTCTCCTTGGGACTTCGCTAAGGGCGAGGTCCTTCGCCAAGGGGACCTGACGTGGCGGTGGTGGGCCGAAATGGCAGCCGGGCGCTGCGAGATGTGCGATTACGTTGGGTTCCATTAAAAATACCCAAGTGTTGGCTGTTTATATATATATATATGATATAAGATATATACATTATATATAATTATATATATATATATAGAGTCTATATATAGAGTCTATACTACGTAATTACCATTTACTCTCTGGTTATTGAATATAGCCATGGAAAACGGCCCCTTTATAGATGATAAACATTATGATTTACCTATAAAGAATTGTGATTTTCGACAGCTACGTTAAATAACCAGAGGATATACCAACTGACCCACAATAGACCATGATAGTATTTGTTTTGCATCTGTTCACAACCAATTGGTTTGTGGTCTAAATGGGAGATGTAGCTGGTTTTTTGGCCCCGAAAACATGAGGAAATGATAATAGATTCATAAACCACGGCTTAGAATCATTTGACGGGCCTGGGTTTCAAAGACAAACGTAGGGGATTTACCTTTGTTAACTTGTCTCCCTTTTTCTTGGAACAAACAATAAAAGTCAAATATCACCAAAAGATTTAGCTTTCCCACTCGTTTAGTTGATAAAGAGAGGTGGTAAATCCCGTTGAACAAGCAAAACAAGCACAGAACCAAACCACGAATGGCACCAAATCAATGGTTTTACTTCGATGTTTCTGCAATGTAGCTAAGTGGTTAGCAAGAGGTAGAATTAGCTTACAACTTATATTTATATATATATATATTGTAGCTTATAACTTATATAGTTTAAACCATTATAATTTATAACATATAATTCATAACTTATAACTTATATATATATACATACATATTGGAATATACTCCACTTGCTACAGGAACCACGCAATCGGCAATTAGATCCTGGTCGATGATTGAAAACTGTTGAAACCCGGTGTTCGACGATTATTACTATCATTGTTATGAGTTATGATTATCATTAGTAACAATGACATGGACACTTGTAATAACATCAATATTCAATTAATTGTAGCAACAATATGATATGTATAGACACCATGATTATCATTATCATTGATATATATAATATTGGTATTATTACACGTGTCATTCTTATTGCCATTGCTTGTATCATTCTTGCCGTTATTTATTGAATTATTATCACTATTCTGAGTGGACTGCTATTTTTATCACCATTATTGTCAATGATTCTAGTTTATTCTTTATGTAGAACCAACATCCAACATATATGATATGTGATATATGGGCGTGTCTGAAAATGGGGTATACCCCCCAAATAGAGGTCCCCAATGTTCAGACACACCGATTTTTTTCAGTCTGGAACCAACCTATCGCACCCGCAGATCCAGCCCGGCACAACCACCACTCGGGACGGCCGTTGGACCTCCCTCTACGCGAACCAAAAACCGATTTCCCGTGCTGCGCGGCCCGCCCCCAGGGGTGCAATACTCAGCATGGCTGTGCAGCGAGAACATCTGGTCAAAGGACAGTGCAAAAATTGGATCCGAAAACTACCAGGATTTTGATTTTGATGTTGTATTTTTGTTGGTCAGAATATGGGAATTGACCCAGCCCGCCACTATTGTAAATGGAGATGTACTCTTGGACGCTTTCTCAACAGTGCTTGACATAGGAAAATCGACAGACACACAAAAAGGATCCTGAGGGGTGGCCTCCGGACTTAACAGGGCTGCCCCCCCCAAAAAATGATAAGTTCATCATACTATCTTGATGGCGGGTTCCGTTTCCAGTCTTTTTGGAGATCATCTAGATGGTAATCTCGGGTTTTTGCCCGCAGTATATTGACAGCGGAGTTTACTGCTTGGTTGTTTGACCAGACTGACCGAGCGACATACTGCGCAATCACAGCGACGAAAGATTTCCAGGGAGGGGTGTGGTGCTGGTTCTGTACTCTGGATCCGTATGTTTGGGATGATCATGACACCTTTAAAATGAACTTTGAAACTGATGATCGATTCCTAGCATGAGATAGCATGAGGTTGAATATGAAGCCCAAAAAAAGAGACCCCACATACTAGTTTTTCTAGAAGTGAGCAGAGGTTTCCTGAACCCAATTGTTTCCTACGGAGAATGAGTGCTCTGATTTGCCAATAGCTACAAGTGGGACGGTTTGCACTGTCACATCTACCACACGGCTCTGCTGTTGGGCTTGGGAAAATCTCTCCATTTTACTGTTGGGGGCGCGTTGTTTGTGTAATGGCCCCCAGTTGTATCCCAAAACCCAGTTGTATACCAAATTCCACTGGTCACCCCGACGTCCCTGGCCCAACCAAAATGACTTGAGAACAGCACTTCTACTAATAGGGCTTGTTAGGCGAGTGTCATGTCATGGCTTAGAATTTGGAAAAAACAACGGAAATTTGACCTGGGGAAGAGAATATGTTAATAAGGATTAATAAGGTAAGTTGATTTTGTGTGTCTGAAGACTGGGAAAATCACATGAACATTGCATGAGGTTGGCATAGCGCTTAATAAGGCTTAGTAAGGGACCTGCCTTTTGGAGGAAGTCACGCCCAGAAAGTCATGTCGATCACCCTAGCTGCAAAACAGAAAATCCACTGTTCACACGTGTGGCTTTGGCACATTTGTTATTAAGCCTTAACAACGGTTTGGCTCTGGGTTCACACTATTCACCCCTTCTTTCCCTGTGGTAAGCTGTGCATACGCAAGATCTGTTAATAAGAAATTTTGATGTAGATTGTTTTGCTGGGGCTTTTTTGCCGGGCCCAACAGTAAATTATGAAAATCACTTTGGGATCCGTTCGAAACGGTCAGCTAAAAAAAACACCAACCAACGTGGATATATGATAGGACTCCCAAATGGTGCAGTCATTCTGTGCAACATCGCTATGTATGTATATATATATATATACATAATATATGTAATATACACATACTATTGAATGTTTTGTGTCACCCAAGCTACTGATATTCCTTTGAATCTAGAAGCTGTCCTGGATCCCCTTTTTGAGAGTGAACTAGACATCCCGAAGATGTACCGCAGGGTGGGTTTGTCATATCTGGTATTCAACCCTCCCTGGTTGGTGGTTTGGAACATAATTTTTATGACTTTCCATATATTGGGAATAATAATCCCAACTGACTTTAACTCCATCATTTTTCAGAGGGGTAGGTTGAAACCACCAACCAGCTCCTATTTTGTTGGTCCATCTTCCATTTTTGTTGGTCATGAGTCATATCATTGCCTAATCATGAGTCTCAATTCTTCCTGCTGTACATGATCCAATTTTTTTTCGGGCCACCTCGCACACAAGGCTTGATCAAGAGGCAGCAGAGTAAGCATGTGACACTGTGCATTCCCGGGACAGGACCGCGGAATCTAGGGATCATGTGCATCATGAGATCAACGTCATAGCCATCATAGCCATCATCAGATCAACGTCGATGCCAGATGTTTCACTGGCTGAACAGTGACATTTCAGATCTAGGGCTTCGAGGTAAAGCTCGGAATTCCATGGATTCCATGGTTAAAAAACTGGGGAAACTTGGTCACAAAAGAGCTATGATGTGCTGCGATGATTCCTGAAATTTCACACATTGCTGGTGACTAGGTATGGTATGATCCATTTACCCTCTGGTAAACATACACGAAACTATGGAAAATCACCATTTTCAATGGGTAAATCCACTATAAATGGGCCATTTTACATAGCTATGTAACAAATTACTAAAGGGTAGGCGCTATTGCAAGAGTTCTCACCATTGACAAGCCATTTACGAACTCCACAGCTGCACCATTACTTGGTCATTCATCTAGCCCAAAAGTGGGATCATGTCATGACGACCTGATTGCTTTTAACATGTTTCTTTTTTTGTGATGGTTAAACAATTTTTTCACATACCCATAGGATCCATGTATAGTATATTTACCTACATAACTGGGTGATTTTAGGGCAAATGTTGGTAAATATTCCAGCACCATGGATCCTATGGGATACATAACCCACTTCTCCAGCAATTTCAACTGCGGAACTTCCACGGAAAACGACCAACGTCGGCGGCGGAAACGTCGACCCCTGCGGCATGACCGCAGCGGATAGAGCGGATGGAGCCGGACGGGAACGATGAGACGTGGCCCGGCGAAAATGGATAGTCCTCAAAGTTACAAAGTGGGCCCCCCTAGATAATTATATAAATTGGTTATAGTTGGTTTATAACTCCAATAACTATGGTTTATGATACGCAATTAACTATAGTTAATAGTTACTGGGCTTTATAAACCAACTAACATCACTGGGGGGCCCCACATTGTAGTACCTGGTGAGTATCTGGAGTTAGCCATGGGGGATAAGCCACGAGAGTTTCATTAACCATGGGATCATAGCAATCAAAAACCCTACGGAAAACGAACGATGTGGGGAACCCATGGCGAAAAGCCTGTGAACATGATCTACTTAAATAGAGGATGTTCATGGATTTTCCACATCTATGTTAGTTTCATGGAGGTAACATCAATTTTTGATACAAATCATCCCAAACCATCTGCAATCCATCATTGGAAAATTCTTTGTTGGTGGGTTTTCCCGGTTTTCCATTGCCAGATGCTCGAAGAAGCCTGACATTGGTTGATCATTACTTTGGCATCCTTCCCTATAAAATTTCCACTCTTGCAGGGGATTATAGTATATTAATGTACCCTCTGGTAAACATACAAGAAACTATGGAGAATTTCCATTTTTAATGGGTAAATCAACGAACTAAATGGTCATTTTCCATAGGTATGTAACAAATTACCAGAGGGTATATAGTACTGTACCCCAAAAACCATCCATCTTACAGGGGGGCCATTTTTCCATGTCCATTATAGTTCCACTGCGACGGTCAAAAAAGAACCTCACATCGCGGCGTCACAAACGAATGATGGGAATTGGATAGGGGTAACTATCCCCAAGTAGCCTTATATCATAATCCAGATCCTCCAAGTAAGAGAGTTTATCCATGTTTATCTGGATATCATAATTAGAATTTCTGATATCCCCAAGTAACTATGTTCTAATTATAATTGGTTTGGATAAAATCCATGTTTATCCAGATCCCTGGAATGATCCTCCAAGTGAGAGAAAGACCCATCCTCCCATTCCAGCGACCTCCCCAGCAAGGTCGGCCTTCTTTCTCCGAGACACGGTGCACAGGTGTGGATTTCTGGTGGATCAACATCCACATGGGACTTGATGGCGCTTTCCCGTCATTTTTTTTGGACCCAGAAACCAGTGATCGATCCAGGGTGCCTAAAAAAGATATGAGTCAAATTTTGCAGCCAGCCCCCAGCCCCTGAGAGCCTGGAGTTTTCTCACCCAGTTTTTGAGGCATCCCCTTTTTGCGAACGGATTGCGAAGGGTAGAGTGGAGTTGAACAGTTGAACCATTCATTGACACGGCATCCACATGACGTTGACACGGCATCCACCGTGGTCGGTTCCCATTGCCACGGAGGTTGTCCCGCCTCTCGGAACAAGCTTTGGGCTACGGGATCTTTGCGTTGCTCCTGTGCCCGAGATCGCGAAAAAAAACATCGGCCATGGCCATCTTGGAACTGCTGTAATGGTATCCCATCTCGTGAATATAGGGAGCCAACTAAGGAGCTATGGGTGTCCATATTCCCTATCAAGTGGGGAGATAAGGGCTAACACATTTAAAATTTAGCAAGTAAACCTTGATTTTCAAGCTTCGCACTTCTTCAGAAAACAGCCATTGGCTGTACCTCAAAGCAGAGAGCAAGGACATTTCTGAGCCTAGCAGGGATTTCAATTTTCCGTCCCAGGGCCCACGTTTCTGATAACTTGGTTCAACCCCTTTATTTCGGTTTCGAGGAAGACTAGCTGGAACAAGCAGTGAACAGCAAACAAATGTGCCATGTTGAGGATTGGAGTTGCTTTCCAGGGTTGTGAAAAAGAATCCCTCAGGGAGGCCCAAAATCAAGGAAAAAACAAAAAAACAAAAACATCAAAAAGAAAACAATCCAAAAAAACAGCCAACATTTAAAACAATTTTGAAAAACAAAAGAACACTCAGAAAAACACAAATGCAAAAGAGAGAGAGACTCAACAGAAGACTCAGAAAAAATAACACGGAAAAAAAAAACAAATGAAAAACCGATCCAACAAGGGACCCTACCGAAGACTCAGAAGACTCAACTCCGGACTAAAATCCGCATTTTCCCTCGGTCAATGTTTCAGCAGCTTTTCCAAGTTTTTCCTTAAACATCAGCATTGTCCAGCCAATTTGATTTTTTTGAGCCTTCTGCTGAGTCTCTGTTTTCTCTTTGTTTTTTTTTTTGTGAGTCTTTTGTTAAGTCTTGCTTTTCCACTTTTTTCTCGGTGTGTTTTAGTTTTTGGCTGTTTTTTTGGTTTGTTTTTTATTTTATTAATCAGCACCTCTCTGGGCATTCTAAATCACAATTCCAGGGTCTCTTACCTCTTTGAGTCGTCTCATCTTGCATCTGAATACCATAGAGCCTATAGATTTGTGTATCAAAGTGTGAATAGACCTCCCCAAACTCTTAGAGCCCACTGATTGTCTTCCAGGTTGGGTAGTAACCCATTGGCCTAACATGAGCGCCCTATGGTACTGTCCTAAGCAGGTACTGCCGCCTGGCCTACCCGGGAGGCACGGGATGCCTTTTCAGATATGTTAGATGGACAATTCAATTTGAAGCTGAGAAAGTTAGCACTTACCATCACCAGTATCAAGCAATTTTGCCCTTCATGACTCTGACTTCAAGGACTTTGATCTGCTTGACAGCCCCAGTCTCTCTCTCAAGCGCACAAAATCCAGCAGATTTCTTGCCAGCATCGAGTCCGGCGATGAAGTTGCTGCTGGCACTCTTGGTCTTGGTGCTTCTCGCCGTGCCCACTAGCGGCGCGAGGTGGTTGAGCCGCCTTCTCGTTGTCCGCAGGGCTGCGGCGCTTTGGAACCGCCGTCGCCGCAGCCGTCGCCGAGCCCCGGTGTGCAAGGACGTGCTAAGCGTAGTCCCTAAACATGAATGGAAGTGCACACCGGCCAAAAAAAAACATGTTTGGAAGAATGTTACCAAGTGGCACAAGACCAAAAATAATGTCACCAAATGGACAAATGCCACGCGCAACGTGACTCGTAGCGAAAGTGTCGAGTACACGCTGCCGGTCGAAGACTTCATTGGCCTTGCAAAGGAGCACATCAGTGAAGACCTGCTGGCATCTTTTGAGGCCGGTGTTGCTTCCGATCAGAACAGGAACTTTGGTGCCACTTGTACCGATACATCTGAGCCAGTGGCTCACGTTGGTTGGGGCCCCAGCCAAGCAGCAAAGTCAACGCTGATTTGTCAACTCCGCAAGAGCCCGGAAGATCTGTGTCCAGAGATTGGCGATGGCAGTGGTGAGTCAGTCACTACCACCGTGTCAGTGTGGGATTCGATCGTGGGGATCATGGTGGACACCATTGGGCTGGGCGACTCCTTGCTGCGTTACTCCAAAGAAGAAATCGGAAAGCTGGTTGCAGCTGCCATGGGCCGTATCGCTGCAGTTGACGTGAAACGGGTCAAATTCTTGGTCTTTGCATCTTGGCTGTACCTTCAGCATCTGTTATGGGGCTTGTGGATATTTCAAGTGCAGTAGATCGATGTAGATCGCCTGGTGCTGGGTTCCTGTTTACCAAAAGATACCGAAAGTATCACAGGGATATATTGGGGTCTGACATTTCGGGAGTTGTGTGTTGGGTTTGTCCAAAGTAGATTCTCCCCAATTTCCCTGGTGTAGAACATCATGTTCCCAGTTTTTAAATTGCCAATTTGGATAGTTTAGGTACCCATTTACTTCATTTTATTTCCATTTCCGGACAAACCCAGGAGTCATTGGCCAATGATGCTTTGCAGCTGAGAGACACCCTCCTGAACTTGTTCAAGATTTTCGGCGAGGAGGTCAGGAGCAGCATCATTGTCATAGCCACAAAGCCGAACATGAAACCCGGAGAGGCTGGTGTCAAGAGGCTCAGGAAGATCCAAGAAGTGATGTCCCAGCAGGGCTTGCGAGAGCTCGTCATCTGGAATGGACCGGAGAGAGATGAGACAAGCGTTGACGACTTGATGGCTGCCGTCGGCAGGGCGTTTTGGCATGAAGTCTGGTGAAGCTGTACGTTGCGCTGGGAACAACATGAAAACTCTAGCCTATCTGGAGTAAAATTTGTGTTTCACGATGCAAAAGGTACAGTGCTCTAGCGTAAAACCATCTAATGTTCATCTAAATTAGTGTGCTTCAAGCTGCCCCTTCCAGCACCATTGGGACTTAACAACAGTGGGATTGTTTGTCCTGCAAATGCGAATGATAACCAACGGATCAACGATGATAAATTAGAATAAGCTCTTTGGTAAAATGGTAAAGACAATGAGGTTTGAAGGGCCCGTGAGAGTCATAACGGGCATCCTCAGTTCACTCAGGCTCAAAATTGTTTCCCTCCAAAAATGGCAGTGACACATTTTGTGGTTCCAGCTTTACTCTCTGGTAATCAAGCCTGGTAATGGAAGATCACCTATTTGTAGATGATTTTCCCATTGAAACCTCCAGTTGGTTCGGGGATTTCCCAGGCAGCCGTGTTTGATTTCCGGAGGGTTTTTTGTATATTCTGATGGGTGGATGGGAACATTTTTATGACTTTCAAAAATATTGGGAATAGTAATCCCAACTTACTAATATTTTTCAGAGGGGTTGAAACCAACCAATAGTGCATTTTGGCTTTCTGCACTTGCTGCATTAGGTCTCCAGCGTGCCGATTTCCGAGCTGGATGACTTTTGGGAGCGCGTCATGCGCAAAGCCCAAGACTTGTGCGAACACCAAAGTCCCAGGAGATGGCGTGATGTCGGTCAAATGTCAAATCTGAAAATCATGAAATCCACACCTTTGGGCAAAGTTTCCTTGCCAAGTTTTCGGATTTGCCATTCTGCATTTGGATTCACATCATGTCAAGCCAAGTGTTGCTTTTGGGAATGATTTCTTGCCAGCGTCTATACAAACTGATGCGGCATTCGTGGTTTTGCTGACTTTGTGATGTGGGCACTAGTTACCAAGAGCCTCGGATGTGGAAGTGCTACGTCGAGAAATGATTTGAGCGAAGGTTACGCCTCCGTACAATAGCATTGATGAATGTTCGAACATGCTCCCTTCTAGCTGACTGAGTGTACGTGCAATTTTGGACAACTCGTGGGTAACTCGGTAACTCCAATTCTGGATAGTTTTTGGAATGCGCGACTGTTGAAAACAGCCCCCGCCCCACTTCAATGTTTGTTTCTCAGACATGTTGAATAGGTTGCAGTATCTCACATGCATTGGGCGTCCGAGGGTTCCTCCTCTTCTGAGCCAGTCTGTTGCCTCATTTCCAGGACCAAGAATATCACCATTCATGTTCTCGAAGAGTACTTGGTGCCTGAGACGGTTGAGGAGACGGAAACCATCATGGCCCAAGCATTGCTGATTCTTGATGTGGGTTTTCACGTCTTTGAAGGGCCTTCATATTTCATGGGAGGGTCCACGTGAAAGGGACTTGTTTGTTTGGGAGGCAGGCCGGTGAGAGAAATTTCAGATACTCCTGTTGCATACTGCTACAAATGTGCAGGAGGAAGTCGAGGTGAACTACACTGAGCCGGAAAAGTTCCTGGAGCAATACGAAGGGGAAAACTGCAGTTATCATGAGATTACAGAAACCATCAAGGTGACCGAGTGCACATGAACAGTGCACCGACGGCCAGCTTTTTGGCTTCGGGGCTTCCCGAAAAATTTTGACGTCGACGACCCCCAAGGAGTTCCTTAGGAGTTCCTTAGGAGTTCCAAAAGGCAAAGCGCAAGGTTTGGTAGACCGCGCTGTGTCAAGACTTCAATTTCTCTGAAAAAGTTCGGATTTCGGCCGCTTTGATTCAGGCAACTTGAGAGTCAGGGCTTGGAGTCGCTTTGTTTTCAGGTGGTATTTAGCAGTGGCGTTACGCAGGTGATTTTTGGAGTTTGGAAGCAGGGAACATGACTGGTTGGTGGTTTCAAACATTTTTTTTATTTTCCATAATATACATTAATATATGGGATGTCATCCTTCCCATTGACTTTCATATTTTTCAAGATGGTGAAATTGCACCACCAACCAGTGATGTTTACTGAGTTGGCAAGTGGGTCATTTCAGCCTGAAACTGTCAGATGACCTGCAGAGGAGATCCTATCCAGCTTTGGTCATCCTATGCCGTATGGTTTATCCCCCCATGAATGCCCTGCAGAAACTCTCGTGGAATGCACAAAAATGATTCCTGTTGGCGTTTAAAAAACGGATGGTTGTTTTAATTGCGGGGATGGGATTCATTCATTATTATTGCCTTATATAGTTGGTAGAATGGTTCAACCGTGGTAAGCCCAAACTGGGTAGATCATCATAACCCGTATTGGGATTGTCTGACTTCAAAGCCTAAAATCCCGTGGTTCATCATAATTTGTCCATTCAAGTGTCCATATATCATCAGGAGTTCCCTTGTGAGTTATCCAGGTCCCCAGGTCATGGATGATACCCTCTGGTAAACCAACAGTTTGCTATTGAAAATGGCTATTTAGAAATCGCTGATTTCCCCATAAACAAATATATGTGATATTTCCCATAGTTATGTAAACGTTTACCAGGCCGGGTATCCACATTGTATCCCATTATATCCCTATTAAATCCCTATTAAATCACCATTAAATCACCATTAAATCACCATTAAATCACCATGATGATAAGCCTCCAGGCAGCTCAACGTTTACCACAGGGTAAGCTTCAAAATCACCAGGCACCAAGGCTCCACGGATCCACGCCCAGGCAAGGCCGTCTGGAACTGGTCGGAAAGTGCTGTGGGATTCCCCATCCTCTGGGTGCCTTGGCACGCAGGGTGCAGGTGTTCCAGGCAGTTGCTGGCCATGCTACACCGGATGCGTCTGATGGGTAAACTTACCAAGGGAAAAAACCAAGTGTAGATCATAGCACCCTACCAGATTTTTGAATCATATGAGGGATAATTATTATTTTTCACCTTCATAAAATGGGTTTTCTTTTTGGTATGGAGTGGTATGGATGGGCATGGCTTCATGTTGCGCCACTTGGCGCAAATTCCAACAAGGAGGCATTCAGATTGACAATGCAACCATCCTCAGTTGATCCAAAATTGGCACATTGATCAATTGAGATTTTGCCAAAGGAAGCATTTTGACTAGAAGATACTAGAAGATACTATAACATACTATAACATACTATAACATACTACAACCATTTTCACATCATTTCACATCCTTTCACGTCATAACATATATACTAGTACAATAATAAGTTGATCGTAACAATACCATTATAATTGACCATTTCCCTTGCGGATCTGATGCCATCGAGGCGGTGGTCTTTCTACCACTATTCCTACTGGACTGGTTCGGGGGCTGAGATGGCAAGCACCAGGACATTTATGCGCGCCTGTCGTTCTTGGGTCAAGGAAATAGATGATTTGGGATATTTTGGAACTTGCCCAAACTGAAGTTAAAACCTGCAGGATCAGAATCAGTATATATATATATGTATACTGATTGGTGGTTTGGAACATGAATTTTATTTTTCCATTCAGTTGGGAATGTCATCATCCCAACTGACGAACTCATATTTTTCAGAGGGGTAGGTCAACCACCAACCAGATATTATGGTTGATCGCTAGCCCTTCCCGGTTTGATACGCCGAGGCGGAACTTGGTCCACTTGCGCTACCTGCGCGAACACCGGCATCGCTTCATCTCCCATGATTCTCAACGGTGCTCGACTGGGAGGGAAGTGATGCGCATTGAGCTGCCAGGAGGTTACATAATGGTGATTTAATGGTGATATAATGGTGATTTGCTGGGATATAATGGGGATTCAATGTGGATACCCTCTGGTAAACTAGCATATTTATGGGCAAATCAACGAACTAAATTTACAGTCATGTTCAGGCAAAAACCTAGTATGGCTTTGGCGAGTCATGAGACATTCTTGTTTTCTGAGGGGGATGAAGTGGGGGGGATCCTGTTTTCATACAACCCGATACAAGGGAATACCCTCTGGTAAACGTTGGCATAACATGGCATAACTATGGAAAGTCACATTTTTTATATGGGTAAATCAACGAACTAAATGGCCATTTCAATAGCAAACTGTTAGTTTATACCAGAGGGTAAAGTTTGACCATTTTCAGATCTGGATCCACTTGAACAACTGATTTGAAGAAAGGTCACAGATCCCAGGTCCGCGAGTTCCCAAGGTCGCAACAACATGCCACATCTTGGCTCTAGCTTCAGCTGCGATGATGCGGAATGGACATGGCAAGCAGGGACACCTATGGAACCAACGTTGAGCCCACGACCTTGAGAAATGCCCAGATATTTCCGAAACCTTGGAGTTTCATGCAATGTAGCATCTGGTTATGACTAACATAGCCATGGTATAGATGGCCCATAGAAATAGATAGTTTAGTTTATTAACTTTCGTGAGTGAAGAATCTGCAACTTTCAGAAAAATAAGAAAAAATAAGTGTGCACAAGTGTGCCCTCAGTAGTTTATGTGTTTTGGGACACCTAATGACGCAAATCAATGCAGTTTGCAGATCCAACAAATCAGAGGGGTGGTGGACAGATATATGGTAAAGGGCCATGGGACTTTCAACATCTCCAGGTAAGAAGGGTGTTTACCCGGAATTACATTGAACAAAAAAAGTTCAATGTAATTCTGGCCATGTGACTTTCAACATCTCCAGGTAAGAAGGGTGTACTTTACCCGGAATTACATTGACACAAATCAAAATTTTCAATGTAATTCTGGCCATGGGACTTTCAACATCTCCAGGTAAGAAGGGTGTACTTTACCCGGAATTACATTGAAAAAAAAGAATGTTCAATGTAATTCTGGCCATGGGACTTTCAACATCTCCAGGTAAGAAGGGTGTTCTTTACCCGGAATTACTTTGAAAAAATAAGAATGTTCAATGTAATTCTGGCCATGTGACTTTCAACATCTCCAGGTAAGAAGGGTGTACTTTACCCGGAATTACATTGACACAAATCAAAATTTTCAATGTAATTCTGGCCATGGGACTTTCAACATCTCCAGGTAAGAAGGGTGTACTTTACCCGGAATTACATTGAATTAATTGATAGATAAAACTTAGTTGAAACAGTAGCATCCCAGAGTGAAGTGGCCTTGCCAGAACCACTAGAGTGAGTTTGTCTTGGCAAGACTATCTCAGAGTGAAGTGGTCCTGCCAGGACCAATTGAAAGTGAATTGGCCTTGGCAGGATCAATTCAGAATGAGTTGGTCCTGGCGGGATCGTTCCAGGGTGAAGTGGTCCTACCAGGACCACTTAAAACTGAATTGGTCCTGGCAGGACCATGATGGTTTTGGGAAGGCCATACAGGTCTTGGCCAGTCTTGACAGGACCATTATTGCCTTGGCCCGACCACAATTGGCAATTATGGTCTTGGCCGGACCACAACTGGCAATTATGGTATTGGCCGGACCATAATTGCCTGTTGTGGTCCTGGCCGGACCACATTTGCCAGTTGTGGTCCTTCCAAGACCATCATTGCTAATTGTGGTCCGACCAGGCCCATAATTGCCAGTTGTGGTCCTGGCCGGACCACAACTGTTGTAACATGACCAGCTCACACAAGAGAAGTGTGCACAAGTCCAAAATAGTTCCAAAATAAGTGTGCGCAGGTCTAAAACAAACCAAAAGAAGTGTGCATGACCATGCTCGTTTGTGTTTTAACTTCTTTGGTACTTGTGGTCCTGGCCGGACCACAACTTGCCAGTTGTGGTCCTGGCCGGACCATAATTGCCAGTTGTGGTCCTGGCCGGACCATAATTGCCAGTTGTGGTCCGGCCAGGACCACAATGGTCTTACCAGGACTATTTTGGTCATGAAATGCTGGTCCTGGTAAGATCATTTGGTTCTGGCAGGGCCGGGCCCTTTTAATTGCAGAACGTGTTGGTCCTGACAGGACCACTTCATCGCGAGTTGGTTTAGAGTGAGTTGGTCTTGGTATCACCAGTCCAGTGTGTGGACTGTGAACTGTTGATGCTAATGACGAATGATATCATACCATTTCATATCATATCATTATTAGACTATTTTATGGTTAATGTTGCTGTGTGATGTGATACCAACAATTATATATCTTCTAATTTTATGAGTTCCCTGTCGGGCTGGTTCTGGGGCAGGATCAACCAATTATTTCGTGACATAAATGATGCCAATATAAACAATGAATCTTAAATATTTAGGGCCATGTTGAGCCAATCTTTTGGGTGTGACTTTGTCTTTTTGGTGAACCAACCCAAGTGGAAATTTAGCAACCTTCATTTTCTTTTTGGCCTTATTTATAATATAATATAATAATTTTTGATATAATATGAAATGATATGATTATAAATTAATATTTAATATAATATAGTATAATATAATAGAATATAATATAACATTTTAATTTAATTTATTATGATATACTATATTTTAATATAATAGAACTCTCAATTGGCAATTTTCCGCTTCGCTTTGGTTTGTTCCTTGGCTTTAACCCCCCTTGAAACAAGTGACCTGGAGACCCCGTTTTTCGATCAAAAACGGGTGTTCCAGGTCACTTGTTAGAATTCTGTTCAAAGCGGAAAATTACCACTCTCAATAATATAGTAGTATAATATCAAAATATGATATTAGATAATATAGTCATATAGTAATGTAATAATATATTAATATAATTAATATATGTAATATATGGGCTTTCTGGCACTTGCTGGCGTTCTGAACCACTGAACCTCTCGTGAATTTCAGTGGAATTCTGGACATTTCTTTATTTTTTTCTACCGGAGAGGAAAGGGAAGTTCTGTGCACACTTCTGGCTTGTGGGAGATGAAAACAGAAGTATGCACACTTATTTCGGCCAAACGGGTGGATCTCGTGAAAGTTAATAGTTTAGTTATTAAAAATTGATAGATAGTTTGCCCATTGATTGATAGATGGCCCATAGAAATAGATAGTTTACCTAGCTATAAAATTGGGATTTTCCATGGCGAACTGTTAGTCATAACCAGATGGTACCATGTTCATCCATGTTTTCTCAGGTTTTTTTTCAGACCTTGAACCCAGAAAACAATCATGGCAGAACCATGGCAGACTGCGACTGCGGCATAGATGTTGCAGGCGCGGTCGATGAAAAGTCACAGTTAAGTATCCCAGATCCCTATTGATCTATTGGTTAAGTATGGTTCAGTGATATCACATCCTGTCCCATATATATATATATATAATTATATATATATATATCCATGTTCATACATTTTCACCATGTGGCATCACCATGTTGTGTCCATTGTGGAATCCACTTGCCATCCACTGCCGTTGTGTCATCCGTTTTGTCCTCCAGGCCGTAACGCCGGATGCCAAAAGAGCGCAGGCGCCCTGGGGGCGCTGGAGCGCTGACAAGGATGACATCCATGGCCGTTGAAACACGCACATTGGGATGGCACTTTCTGAAAATTGGGATTTTCTTCATTTGGCTTACTGGTGCTATTTTCGCAGGGAATTTTCGGGAATGATCCACTGGCTAACTATTAATGTCATCATCCCAGCAACCCCCAGCAACCCATCCAGCAACCCTACGTAAAACGCACCAGTCAGTTGGGGTTACCGAAATCATGGATGGACCGAAAGAGTTGAGGGGTCGAAATTTCGAGACGGACCCTGTGTATGGAAATGTTATTTGGTTGGTGGTTTCAAACATTTGGATTATTTTTCCATTTCATATATGGGATGTCATCCTTCCCATTGACGAACTCCATCATTTTTCGAAATGGTTAAAACGCACCACCAACCAGATTATTATTCACCATCATTAACCATCATTAATCATTAATATTAACCATTATTAACAGTATATTAACCACCAACCAGTTGTGTTGTTCTGGCGTTCCAGCGATGCTGAGAGACTGTTTCCTTGGCGCCTGTAAACTGACTGAAGAAGTTGTTTCCATCAGTTCTTGCTTCCTGTTATTTCACGAACGAGGATGAACCAACATTTCACTCATTTTTTGAGGATGTTAATTAAGGAACAAAACTCAATGGCACCCGAAATGGCAGTCCATGTGAATGCCATGGTTCTGCTTGCTTTGGCTTCTATGGCAGTGAAGCTTCATTTTCGCAGTCTTCCAAAGTCCAGAAACCCAAATTGTGGCAGTGTGGCCAGGGTGAAACTCTCCACTGTTTTTTTTGGTTCAGGTTGTTCGGTTGTTCAGTCTTCAGCCCAAGTCCTTGCGGCGGAATGTCAATGGAATTCCCTGGTTCCATTGGTCTATGATCCATGGATTTGTCCATATTTCTAGGTCAATCTTAGATGGATACTTTTATCCTTTAGTCTTTTGGTATCAATGGGAATATCTGTAACCAGCAAAGAATGTTGTTTTTTGCAGGGTACCTAAGATTGGCAATGATTTTTCCCACTATTTCACGGTCATCACGACAAAAACCGCGCCCCAGTTGTTTCTTTTGACATGTCCCAGGCCAAGGCCCTCAAGGACCATGCGGCAGCAGAGATTTCAACACACATTTGTGACCTCAGAGGTTTGCCTGGAAGGCTGATGTCAACTCCTGATGATCAAAATGGGGATTTTATGGGATATTAATGGGATATCTGGTTGGTGGTTTCAAACATCTTTCATGTTCCGTAAGATATGGGATGTCATCCTTCCCATTGACGAACTCCATGATTTTTCAAGATGGTAAAAACCACCAGGCTATCTTTTTTTTGGATCTGGCAGGAGGAAGGAAATGACTTGGCCAAGCTTGGGGACAAAGCTGAGGCAGGACGTTCATAGTAATCGAGTTTTGCTCAAACTTAGATACCCCAAGATTTGATTACTTTTCTTTATGTAATGAGACTTCTATATAAAACGAATAATAGGAATGGTAAGGACCCTGGTGCCCTCTCTTTCAGACCAAGATAGTGCTGGCATAGTTGGATATATATATATATATAACCAATATTCCCATACTGGCATGACCCATTCACAGATGGATAACGACATGTCTATGCCTGGGGATTTCTATGGATTTTGTTGCTGAAATCCATCTCTTTTTTAAGTTTGCTTCGAAAACCTCAGGGTTTCTTCAACTTGGTTCCCCACTCCGGAGCCAGGCTCTCAAAAAGTACGAGAAGGGGATTCGCCTTTTAGGTCCCTGTGGCAACTTGCTGATCTTGGAGTGGGATATAATTTTGATACGATGTCCGGTTGTGATATTGTTGTATACTGTATACATACACACATATATGTATATATATCTACTATTAATCTTAAACATATTATATATTATATTATGTATTATATTATAAGCCATGTACACACATATGTATGTATGTATATATATATACACATCGTACACAGATTATAACAATTTCGATGTCATGTCTTGGGGCGACCACCCTTAGAGGTTGGAAAAGAGTTTTTTTTCTCCGCGCAGGTCTGCTGAACTACGAGCTGGATGATGATGGCTTAAAGGCAGCGGATTGCTGCCTGCTGGGCCTGCTGGGTTCCAATTTTTCGACATGTACCACCATTCTTTTTCATATCAGCAATGTTCAAGAGCCCCGTTAAATGATTTATTTGGGGGGTTATGCTGAGTTATACTAGGATTAGATATATCGGAGACTCTCACACTCCGGAAACCAGGAATCCCGTTCCTAACGAACCAGTATGAAGGGACAACTGGTTGCGGGTTCTGCGGAAAGCTCCATTGGTTTCCACCTTGCTCGCCCTTTACAAATTCCAAAGCTCTGGGTGACATAAGATGACACAAGGCTGGCGGGGTAAAATGTGGAATCTTGAATGACTACCCAAAGGAAGGATACCCTCTGGTAAACTAACATAGCTATTGAAAATGGCCATTTATAGTGGATTTTCCCATTAAAAATGGTGATTTTCCATAGCTATGTTAGATTACCAGAGGGTATCTAAATACTTGATCCTAGCTCTGAGTGATTTGAGCAAAGACCCAGATAGCGGTTGTATCTTCAATTTTGCTGAAGCAATCAACAGCATTTTCAACCGAGTTGGAGGAGTAACAACAAGCCTCCTGTAATCAAAACGTGGTTGGGAATTTCCCCGTATGTTTGTTAAACAATTACATACTCTGGTAAACTAACAGTTTGCTGTTGTAAATGGCCCAGTCGAAATAGTTGATTTACCTATTAATAGCATGGTGATTTTCCAGTTCACTATGTAAACGTTTACCAGAGGGTATATACTCTGAGTAGACGTTTATCTGCAATCAACAGAATTCCATGCGGGACTGCAATCTGCTGTGTTGCTTCGGCGTGAGCGTCTCTTTTCATTTTGGGCGAGGGCCTGCTAGGCGGTGTCAAAATCACCGAACTTGGGACAGTTTTATTTTCTGGTTGACATGAGGCCTGGTTTAGGCTTCATTTTGGGTTGGGTTCATTTTGGAGTTACCGAAAACATTGCCAATTGGCTAGGAAAATCGGTATGCATACAGATATTATACATAATCCAGAAATTGCGATGTTGTTCATGGATAGACATGTACCGTTTCCAGAAATCATATATACTGTATATACATATCCTATGGATCCAAGTACCTCCTTAAGAAGTATTTTGGGGTATGCTCAGACAGTGGCCATGGATCCATAGGGATATACATAAATAGACTTATGTGGCTGATATTGGGATTCCGGGCAGCTCAACCTCCCTGAGTTCGCCAGGCTTTCGAGCAACAGACCCCGGAGGGCCGAGAGTTGCTGTCCATCTTGGCAGCCAACGCGGCGCAGATGTGCGCGGGACGAGACTTCCGGGGATTCTTCCCCCGTGGGGCTTGACTGCCAGAGATGGGGATCGATTTATGATCTAAGGCTATAGATATGTAAATTGATATAAATTATATAGACAAAAAAAATACTACCAACATGTGTAAATGGATGTAAATTGATATAAAGCCATAAAGGAGACTGTTGTAGAGTGTTCTGTAGGGGTGTTTGTAGGGGGATTCAACCACCAAATGTTTTTTAAGTCTCTAAACATGGGGAGAGATCATTTTGATATGCAGTGACCCAATGTGACCCAGTCATGCGCAGTCTAAAAATGGTGCTCAACTGGAAAACGAAATCTCCAGTTCCGTTCGAGATTTCCCCGTCCGACGTTTGATGACCGGAGGGTAAATGTTTGTACACACTACATCCGAGACGCAATGCCCCTACATCCCAGTGCCTCAAATTGCTATGTTGGATGTATGGGCCATTTTCAGACACGCCCTTACGACCACTGAAAGTGACAGGTATACCATCGGATACTAATGCAGACCAACCTTGTATGATGTATTTACTTGCCTGGAAACGACATTTTTCAGCCACAATGGGCTAGTGAACATACAAATTAGAAACTAGGTGTTACAACTGGCTCCAAAGCTTAGAAACTGAAGAAGTTAGAGTCAGTTGGAGTCAGTGTGTGGAAACTCAGTTGACAGTCTCCCGAGCCCTGGAATCATGGCTTTTATAGAGGAATCATCCCAAAATGGCTGAACATTTCAGGTTAGTGAATTACTATAATTTGCCCATTGTATATATATATATATGTATGCATACATACATACGTTAGATGATAATTATTATAATATCCTAGGTCATTACATTATTAAATTATCTGGTTGGTGGTTTGGAACATTTGTCTATTTTCCCATTGAGTTCGGAATTTCATCATCCCAACTGACGAAGTCCATCATTTTTCAGAGGGGTAGGTATACCACCAACCAGTACAGGGTTCTGTATACATTTTCTCTACAAACCTTTGAGTTTCTTAAAAAAAAGGGATTTTCTTGATCAAGGGTTATTACATTGTATAATCCCCCAGATTACCCTCTGGTAAACTGTCCCATAACTATGGAAAATCACCATTTTCAATGGGTAAATCCACTATTTCTATGGCCATTTTCAATAGCAAACTGTAATAAATTACCAGAGGGTACAATTTGCCCAGATCGACTTTCGAGATATCCCCAGTAGATGGTCGACTTCGGCGACGCGGCTGCGGAGGTATTTGGATCCTTCGATTCGGCAGCTATCCAAGGTTGGATTTCGACCCCGTTCACTGGGCAGATCTACCCGAAATGGTAATTTGTTACATAGCGAACTGCAACATGACCATAGAAATAGTGAGTTTTCCCATAAAAAAATGGTGATTTTCCATAGTTATGTTAGTTTACCAGAGGGTAAAGATTACATATGTTTTTTTTTCATTTTTCCATGGACTCTCTGATTGTCTTGATGAGTTATATAGACACTCAGTTTGGACTGATAAAGAACAGTGATGACGGAGGAGTTGTATACAAACATTGAATGCAAGCCATGGCAATGGAACGGTTGGCACATAATTTCATTACGGTCCCAGTGGCAGGGGTATCATTTCTTTTTTTGAGATACCCTCTGGTAATTTGTTACATAGCTATTGAACATGACCATTTATAGTGGATTTTCCCAGCTAGAAAATGGTGATTTTCCATAGTTATGTTAGTTTACCAGAGGGTAGTCACATTGTTGGGTACATGGTCAAGATGTTTCAACCTGAAGGTTGTGAGCAGAATTTATCGCTGCATGCCTTGAAAAATTTGCTTGGTCACACGGGTATGCCCTGATTTTTTGGAGGATTTGGAGGCAGCCAGATTCTTGCCATTAACCTACTTGTCCCGGCAAATGAGCATAGTCCACAAATCAAAAAGCTGCTATGAACCTCGGTCAGCCATGGAGTCTCCATTGCCATGCCATCAGCATGGTGGTTCAGAGGGGAAGTGTTTGGGACCCTGGTTGATCTGATGATCTCGGGTTACAGCACTATTATGACTGTATATAATATGATTTAGTACAATATATATGTATATTATATATAAAATACTGTAGTATGATCTAACTTAATACAATTTGACTATTAAATATATACAACTATTAAATACATATATATATAACTATTATATATATATAATAATAATAATAAATAATAATAATAATACTAATAATAATAATAATAAATAATAATAATAATAATATATATATATATAAATATTATATATATATATATATACATGGTTCGATCCCCCTGGTCAGATGGAGTGTCCTAGTAGTTGATGCAACCCAGCCTAATAAGCGCTAAGCGCACACGCCTCTCGAGGCCATCCAGAGATGCAGTTTGGCCATCGATGCCAACCCCAGCAATGCCAAAGCCTATTTCAGGAGAGGATCGGATGAGACACAACCGTTTTTCCATGGAAACTTTGCCCAGTGGCCCAACTTTGATGGCTAACATCGATTCTTGAAGTTGAGATGATGATGATGATAATGATGATGATGATGATGGTGGTGATGATGATGATGATGGTGATGAACCCGTTGCCCAGATGTTCATGCACCAAAGTGACATGACAACCAGCAATCTTGAAGCGCCGACTTGGTGCGGCCCGCCATGTTGAAGGGTGATGAGGAAGAGGGTGTAAGCAGCGAGCGCAGTTCTTATCCTTCGAGATAGCGCAGGGGTGCTCACAGTTGCTCATTTTCGAGGATTAAAACTTTTTTGGATTAAGTATGAGTGACTGTACTGGTAAAATTTGCCCACATCGTAAATTCTTTCGAGTTTTTTTGGCATAGCACTTTGCCAACGTTCATATTTCAGCTGGCCGAAACGCTGGTAGCTTACTTGGTGGATCATCTAACATGAATTTTCAGAACGGTGGTTTTCATCAAAAAACCCTGATTCGTGGGGTTATCCATGGTTATCCCAGCTGGGTTACTATGGCTGTTCACACTGGTGCGGGATGATCCAAGTACTGACACCTTTCAAAGTCGAAATCCTAGCACTGGATCCACTGGGATCCTGAGACCTTTCGCGGAGGAGGGCAACAGCTGCCTTTGACTACGTGGACCATGTGGTGTTGCTGGCCAGTTGATATCAAGAAACATCAAGAAATTGGGATAGATATGGATGAAAAGCCCCCATGAAAAATGGTGAACAAGTGTGAAAATCTGTGAAAATCATGGCATGATCTTTGACTCGCGCTGCAGGTGAAAGGCACGGACGCTATTCTGGCGCAGGCCAGGTCGCTGAGAGTACAACTTGCGGGACGTTGCGTCAAATCAGAGGAAGGTGGCACCATGCAGTTCTAGGCTCGATTTCTCTATAGGGTCAATCGTGATTTTAATCTACAACTAGGGGGGCATGAACTAGAAAGTCGATTTATAATCCCAAGTTGGTTTATAAAGCCCATGATGTATGGTTATACTACTGTTTTACTTGCCATACAACCTTGTTTAATTCAGTTGTTTTTACTTAGCTATCGTTTGGAAACCCCACCTACCCAAAGATGGAATGGTGGCCTGGGATTCTGACAATCTATAGGATCTATTTTGCTATACTGTACCCTCTGGTTATTTAGCATAGGAAAATCGCCCATGTTGAGATGATTTATGATGATTTACCTATTAAACATTGTGATTTTCCGTAGCTACGTTAACTTACCAGAGAGTATATAATTCAGCCAGAATTGGAGGATTCAAACAAATGACGCTCCAAGACTCCCGCGAATGGCGCGGTTACTCTACTACTCCAAGAGTCAGGATTCTGCGAACAAAAGTGCTGGACACCAACCAAAATATGGAGATTGGGTACCCAAGAAATATAATCTCCTGCACAAATTGACCTCTCCATCTTCAATTTCCGGCGTCTCACACCCTGAGTGGTCAAGAGGGAACCTCCAAGTGGTCCCAAAGATAAGAATGGGCCTGGAAGATTTTGAGCCCCAAATTTTTGGGTGGAGCTTTCCCACATCTTGGGCCGCTCCGAAGCATTTTTCTCGAAAAGCTTCGAGGACAGCCCACGAACCGCAATCCATGGGGGTGAATTCTCACCACTTTTCAAACAGGCGCAGCGGGACATCCGGAAGTTCCTGCAGATGGACCAGGCGCGGCCCGCAATCAAAATCTCGACCCGGCATGGGATTTTTGTGACAAAAAAGACCACGACTCCCATGGGATTTGACCATGGGACACTTTTGAATGTTTAAAGACTTCTGACTTCACCCGAGGAGAATGCAGCAGGAAAAGCTCTGCAAGAGCCAGAGACCACAGATGCCGGAGTGGGATGGGATTCCTATGGATTCCTGGGGAATGCTCCAGTCCCGCTGTTTCGATTGCAAGGGCCTTGTACGATGTCCCTGATGACATCTGACTGAGATATCAGATGTCTAATCCTGA
This sequence comes from Cladocopium goreaui, assembly GCA_947184155.2. Lineage (NCBI taxonomy): Eukaryota > Dinophyceae > Suessiales > Symbiodiniaceae > Cladocopium > Cladocopium goreaui. The sequence goes on from CAMXCT020006512.1 coordinate 684,419, forward strand.
TGACTTCCATCGATTTTCATTGCATAATCTTGATGTTTTTTGGGCAAGATACATCGCTCTGGTGGATCCATGTTGCGCTAACCGCTAACGATCCAAGCCGGAAAAAGCTTTTCTTTCACAACGTGAAAAGGGTGGCAATTATTGGCAGTTTGGCTTGAGATTAATGGGAGGAACTTTGAGTGTTGACATGTTTGAATACGTAAATTTGTGTTTATGATGCTTCGTGTCAGTGTAGCTATACCGAGCGGTCGCGCGGAGACATTTGAACTTCCGGAGTCCTCCAAAGTAGGGGACTTACGGCTTCTGGCGCAGAAATTCTTTCAACTTGGCTTTTTGAAGCTTGTGGACACAAAGAATCGTGTGTTGCATCCTGAGGAGTTTCTGCAAGCTGTAGAACTCAAAGAAGGAGACCACCTGACAGCCATTGCCAGAGAGGCCAAGGTAGCGGCAACTGCGAATTGTATCGCGCTGTTTTGTTGCGAAGGCGACCAGGTTGTGACTTGGGGCAGTCCAGAACGTGGCCCCCATGGTCGCATCCCAGAGTTCAAAGGTGTCCAACAGGTTCAAACGACACAAGATGCATTTGCCGCAATTTTGGCGGATGGGTCAGTTGTGACCTGGGGCAGTTCATTTTCTGGTGGTGACAGCTCTCACGTCCAACCTCAGCTCAGAGGTGTCCAACAGATTCAAGCAACGTCGGGTGCGTTTGCTGCAATCCTGGCCACTGGGTCAGTTGTGACTTGGGGCACACTGCAGTCTGGTGGTGATAGCTCTAACGTGAAGAAGCAGCTAAAGGATGTTCAACAGATTCAAGCAACGACACGTGCATTTGCTGCAATCCTGGCCGATGGGTCAGTTGTGACTTGGGGCAGTGTATTCGAGGGTGGTGACAGCTCTCGCGTCGGAGATCAGCTGAAAGGTGTCAAGGAGATTCAAGCAACAAAAAATGCATTTGCCGCAATCCTGGCCGATGGGTCAGTTGTGACCTGGGGTAGTCCATTTGGTGGTGGTGACTGTTCTCGCGTCCGAGATCAGCTCAAAGGTGTCCAACAGATTCAAGCAACATCGCTTGCATTTGCTGCGATCCTTGCAGATGGGTCAATTGTGACTTGGGGCGACCCACATCATGGTGGTGATAGCTCTGACATCTGGGATCAGCTAGAAAATGTGCAGCAGATTCAAGCAACGAAAGACGCATTTGCTGCAGTCCTGGCGGTTGGGTCAGTTGTGACTTGGGGCAATCCTCATTTTGGTGGGGACAGCTCTCTCGTCCAAGAAAAGCTCAAAGGTGTCCAACTTGTGCAAGCAACAGACTATGCATTTGCTGCAATCCTGGCCGATGGGTCAGTTGTGTCTTGGGGCGCGCCACAGTCTGGTGGTGATAGCTCTGACGTCTGGGATCAGCTAAAGGATGTTCAACAGATTCAAGCAACGACACGTGCATTTGCTGCAATCCTGGCCGATGGGTCAGTTGTGACTTGGGGCAGTGCATTCGATGGTGGTGACAGCTCTCGCGTGCGAGATCAGCTGAAAGGTGTCCGACAGATTCAAGCGTCTGGACAGGCATTTATCGCAATCCTGGCAGATGGATCAATTGTGACTTGGGGCGCTCCAGCTAATGGTGGTGACAGCTCTGCGGCTGCAGACCGCTTGGCATTTGTGTAGCTAGGTCTTTGCACGTGGCCATTCAGTGCACAGCAGTTGCGTTGCTGGAGAGCGTTTGAGGGCACAGGAACAAAGTGTCGCAAAATGTTGCAAAGCCGATTGCGAAAACCAGGTTGCAATCATACAATGTGCCCCCCCAGTTATAAGTTGGTTTCAGTAACTATAGTTATTTGCGTACCATAAACCATAGTGAATTTGGAGTTATGTTCACCAACTGAACGCTATCGTAAACGGGGGCCCCACGTTGTACCAAATTTATCAAAATTTCCCACGTTTCCCATTAGTACAGTATCCCATGAGTTTCCCCCATTTCCCCTCCAATGAATCAAGATCACCCTATTGCTGGAAGTAGTGGACTTGCTGGAGTATGGTAAAAAATATCCTGGCTTCCGCATTCAAATTGACAGGTTTTCCCAGAAAAAAACACGTTTTGACACCTGATTCAATGTCCTACAGATCTATAGATCTATATATTTTTTCATTTTCTTATCAAGTTCCCCAGCTTTACTTGGCATTCCCCATTTTACTTTGGCACCGTGTAACGCCTGCAACATCGCCACGTCTTCCTGTGCCACGGGGTTCACGTCGGCACGGCTGAGGCACTTGGCTCGGAAGCGTCAAGCGTTGCTGGGGCCCATCATGCGTGAGACCGTGTGGATGCCCTGGGACGATGGGCGACGGGCGATCGAAGAGCACCGAGATTTTTGGGTTTTTGGGTTTTTGGAAAACAGAGGGTAGTCAGGGCAAACACCAAACATGTCCCTATTTGGACCACCATTTATATACCCTCCGGTAAACGTTGACAGTTCGCTATTGAACATGACCCAGTCGAAATAGTGGATTTACCCAGCTAGAAAATGGTGGATCTTTCCATAGTTATATATGTAAATGTTGACCAGGCCGGGTAACCACATTGAATCCCCATTATATCCCATTAAATCACCATTAAATCACCATTATGTAACCAGAGGGTATGGCCTGGCAGAATGATGTTCTGGCAGATCTGGATTCTGGGGGACGATTCGGGATGATTTCTAGCCTCTGGTCATAAAAAACATAGCGAACTGGGATGGCCCAGCTCGAAATCCTTGATTTAACCATTCAGAATGGTGGATCTTTCCATCGTTAAGAAATGACCAGAGATACTATCTCTTTTTTCATTCATTTCAGGTACCAGTACCAGCCAGACTTGTGATGGTCAGGAGAAGCCGGATCCTGAAATCGAACCCGAGTGGTTTCAGCAGGCGAATCGACTCGCGGGCGCGGAAGAATGACTGGTTGGTGGAGGGTTTGGAACCATAGAATTTGAACCATGGAATTTTTCATGACTTTCCATTCAGTTGGGAAGTTCCATCCATCCCAACTGACTTTAACTAAGTCATATTTTTCAGAGGGGTAGGGAAAAACCACCAACCAGATGAACTTGGGAGCCTCGACAGTTCCAGGTACAGTTCATCTGTCGATGGGATCTCCAAGCTCAGTGGTTACAGTAACATTTTCTGGGGACAGGATGTTGAGTCATGGAGTTATGGTGGGACTGGTGCTGGTTTCCCAGGGCCTGACATGGTAGTACCATCTGTATGATATCAATCATCAGGTGTTCATGAGCGAATCCCGAATCCCTGTTTAGAGGTTGGATGATCATTGACCGTGTGCACATTGGATGCTCCAGTTTTTTTGGGACATCCATGGTGAGCAAACTCGCGGATCAACTCAACCCCAAATTGTACATAGAAACATCGAAGTACCATGTAGTTTCCTGATGTTTCCTGCCACCATATGTGTTGTGTTTTAAAGGCTGCCACGGATGAGATCTGGAAATCTCTGACTTAGATCCAGGTGAACCAACGTGCAATCTTCGTGTGCATGTGCGGGAGACGGGGCGGCAGATTGGACGTTGGGATCCTCCAAGTGTCGAGAAAAATCGCAGGCTTCTGATGGTTTCTCTGTGGGGGACTGCTATGGTTGCATAGATGAAGATACCAAGAGTAGGTTCCTCCGTTCATCTCTCTGATTTTCACATATCACCAGGAGAATGGATGAACCCTGAGCTTAGAAAGTAAAGTTTCCCATTAATAGATAGCCATGAATTGGTGTATCCACAATTCTGAGACAACCCCAAGTGGAAACAGAGACCCCGAGAGCCCTGAGACCTGTCTGACTCGCACCTCTTCACTTGCGTGAGAGTTGAGAGCTATCTTGTGATACAACCACTCAAGCAGGCTGCCTCCACTAGTAACTGGTTGTAGGAATTTCTGGCTAACAGCAGTGGTAAATCCTGCCAAAAAGCGAAGATGTTCATACCGACTGATGAGCTTCTGTGGCAGGTATCTTGCTTCACCAACTACGTCAAGAGCTTTTTATTTCAAACCAGGTGTGTTGGCGAAATGTATTGATTCCAGATGAGATTTCACCAGATCTGACCGCAGGAGCAGTGCCGTGGGGCGAGATCAAGTCGAACTGCCTGATGCCTTGCTGTCCATGGCATCTCAAGCTAAGGACGTCGGCATTTGCCCGGGATGATGGGGGCAATTGTCGCCAAGGAGACCAAAGTTGATAGGGCTATGGGTCAAAACCCTGGTACCCTAAGGCCCTGAAACAGCTGGTCAATGGATTATGATTTCCCCAAATATGGTAATTTCATAGGTTTTGAACCATCCAAAAAAATACCCTCTGCCGGCCTCGTTCAACGTAGTAGCCGATTTTCACCACGAACTAAATGGAGGTGTTACAGGGAAAATCATCTATGAACAAGGGGTTTTCCATTACCATGTTTGATTACCAGAGGGTCTACTTTGGGGTTCCCCCAAAGTGGTGATCATTGGCTACCAAAATGGCCCCAATGAACCAGCCACTGGAGTGATTTCTTAACATTATCCGATCATTATCCCATGATATTATCCCACCGGTAGTGGGATTATATCGTGCGGGAAGACTTAGTCCCTGCATGTAGCAAGTAGTTCGTCCTCGCACTGTCGCGTCAATTCTTTCCCAGTAGGATTCTCCTGAGGTAGATACAAAGCTATCTATCTATCTATCTATCTAATTTGGATCTCTGGGGCTCCCTCTATGGAGACTGGAACTGCACGAAGCACCGTGCTTGCTGTAGGACAAGAAAGCCATTAGTGTTGGAGTGGCTTACGTTGGTCCCATGGCAGCAACTCTAATGTTAGTAAAGCAATGTCATAAACCACATATATATATATATGTATATGTATATGTATCTGTATCTGTATATGTATATGTATATGTATATGTATATACATATGTATATATACATATGTATATATACATATGTATGTATATACGTACATATGTATATATATATATATTGATTCAGAGTTTCAATCCACAAAGTCATGGGGTATGTCATCGGGGATGCTTTTTGAGGGTGGATCCTATTGATTTACCGCCCAGGTTACAAGGCTCCAGATGAGCTGGAGATGTTCACGGAGGAGAATCGACACTGTGAAGATTACCCTCCAGTAATCGGACATAGCTATTGAACATGGCCATTTATAGTTGATTTACCTTTTATATAAACATGGTGATTTTCCATAGTTATGTTAGTTTACCAGAGGGTACCCTCCAGTTTTCAGACATGGCAAAGGAAAATCCTCCAGTTATAGTTGATGTTCCCAATTTAAATCCTTCATTTCGTTGATCTTCCAGCCAAGTTTGAGCACCCAAACTTTGGGTTTTGTGCATCCAGGTTCCCCACTTGGCCACAGGAGTGGCAAAAGAAGTACTACCGCATGTTACGCTTGGGCGAGCGCGCCACGCGGGTGCCCAAACCGCGACAGGCCGGGTGCCACCTAAGTTGGGGAGCAGAACTCCAATAATTGTTAGGTTTATGGTAGCTTTATCTATAGTGAATAGAGGTGGATAGGGGGTCATAAGTCATAAACTTATAAACCAACTTATAATTGGGCACCAGCTTGTACACTGGGCACCAGCTTGTACACTTTCATTGAGAGCTTGTCTGGGCATATATGGGTTTACCAAATATCTCACTTTCACTTTTTTAGCAGACGATCAACATCGCAACGTACCGGGTTTCCCGCATCATTCCAGACCCACAGTGGCTCTGATCATCGATCCGGACGGTGCAGGTCGTGGTGCATGGAGAGGTCTACAGCGTTTGGAGCCTTTTGGAGGCTTGAGGAGTTTGCAATTCAACACTATTCAGCATAATTCAACCACTCAAAAGGGTGATTTCAGACCGATTTTCCTGGAACTTTCACTCTGATGTCGGAATCTATAAGCATCAATATTCCACTGCTATAGTTCACTTCAGGACCACCAACCCTGTACTAGTGGAGCATTTTGGATCTACAAAAGTGGTGACGTTGAGTGTGAAACCATCCATTTTTTGGGGGCCACTTAGTTTGACCAAGTGGCCAAACTTGAAATCAAAGCCCCAATTCTCTGACCTGATGGGAAAATGCCGGATCGAGATCAAGAAATCCTTCTGATTGCTTTGCGATGTGTATCTAAATGGAGCTGGTTCCCCACTTGGGCGGCCTGGATGTGCATCCCAGTGGATTATAAACCATATTAACAAGCCATACCCATAGGATCCATGGTGCTGGTATATATACCTACATTTGGGTGATTCTTAGGGCACATGTTGCTAAATATACCACACATGGAGCACCTGGGATATGGTATAATCCACAGAAATCGAAGGGTATGACAAACATCTTCCGCACCAAACGGGGACGCAGCCCAACGATCCCCATGACGCAGCCAGGGCAGAGTGCGGGTCATGCGCGTAGCGGAAACCAGGACGGCTTTCGTGGCATTTCCTGACAGCTTAAAAGCCACAGAAATCACAGCGAAACAAGGTGACATGGTAAGAAACTGGTCATTGCTACAGAAACTCAAAAATGTACTTAAGGGTGCATCCCTGAAAGTGTGAGAGAGCCAGTAAATACATGCGTATGTATAATGTGTATATATATATATACACATGTAAGCCATATATAAGTGAGAATACTCCTCTTTTTACTAGGAACTGGGTTGTACAGTTGTGTGGTTAGTCACCAACTAGCTGGGATGCACATCAGGAGAAATGGGGAGAAGGTGGGTATTGGTTGGATGAGGCCCCCTCCGGGGCAGGGAGACCACCCAAATTCTTGCGACACTGGTGGTCAGGACTGCCATTGGCAACATGAATTTATGGTCGACTCCGGATGGTTTTCGGTTTCACAGCTTACCACATCTTAGATATCTTAGGGCTATGAAGATCCATCCCAGCTATTTTTGGTGGACAGAAGCATAGCAGCATTTTTGACCTATGGCCATCATGGGATACAACCAGCATCAACCATCATTTGCCAAAAAATGTGGCAGGAATATGTTTTTTGACTTTTCATGGGCAAACGAAGCCACAAAAGCATACAAATTTTAATCCCTACAGCCCCCCATGGCGCAATGGCTGAATTGTGAATCAATTCCTCTGTCATATCAGCCCTTTTAAGTCACCATGGAAAGCCAAGCATGAATGGGTAAAATTCACCCGTTGAACAACCCATTATATCAGTCAATTTTACCATGTGGCAACTACGCTTCCCTATTGAACGCCACAGAATATCGATGATATTATTACTATATGTTACTCTCCGGTAATTTGACATAGCTATTGAACATGGCTGACTTATAGATGATTTACCTATAAAAAATGATGATTTACCATATAGCTATGTTAGTTTACCAGAGTGTAATACTATTTAATACCAAACAAATCCTGGATCATAGATTACGTCCATTTACCACAAACGGCCACTTTTTCGGCATCCCATTTCGAGCCAGGTACTGTGCCCAGCTTCTGTGGCACGGAGAGACGCTTGGCAGGGCGCTTTTAAATTGGTGGCGATGATGGCGATAGAATGGGCAAACGTTTCCCAAGTATCGTTCATAATGGTTAATAGATATAGTGCCTAGTGGATATCTAATGGTTAATAGTGAGATATTCGATGGGCAATACCCTGGTCAACATACAAAAAGCTATGGAAAATCACACTTTTTCATGGGTAAATCCTCGAAACAAAAGGCAATTTTACATAGCAAACTGTTGGCTTGTTGGAGGGTAAACCTAACGTGAGTGGATATACACCCAAACAAGTACACATATGGGTATGGATCAATACCTATTAATACCATTTTTAGGGGAATGAACATCCATTTACCAGCTATTTTGATGTTCACCAGGGTACCAAGGTTTTGACTCATCCCCATATGTTGTGCAAAACATGGATCAATAGAACAGTTCCATCGAGTTCCGTACACGGAATGTAAGAGCGATTCCGTCAACAAAGCAAGCAAAAATAAGGTCATTATATGGGTATGGGTCAATACCTATAGATACATTTTTAGTGGGATGAACATCCATTTACCAGCTATTTTGGGGTTCACTAGGGGTACAAGGTTTTGACACACTGCCATATAAAGACAAGAACTTTTTTTCATGGCTCTGGGTCGGAATTCATACTGGAAATAACTATGAAACAACTGGGATCATAGGCAATTGCCAGTTGTTTACCACTGTGGGATTCACCTTTGCCATAAACCATCCCCAGTCATGGTAGGTTTATGAAGTTTATGGCACTGGGTTTACTATATTATGTTTATGGTGGATCCCAATGTGACCATGGGTTTATCCATGTTTATCCGGTATCATCCCCAAATGATGTTTATTATACCAAAGTGGTTCAATGATGTTCAATTCACCTGCGGTTTCACCGAGCCAAGTAAGGCCCTTTGTCTTCCAAAGCTGCCGTCCGGAGCATCAGCGTTTTTTTTTAGGGGGGTCGGGAGGAGCAAAGGATCACAACGACAAAATATCCCATGACGGATACATGGTGCTGCTATATATGGTGTGCCATGGATCCCATCAATATACCCCATTTATGTTAGCATTCATATTCCAGCACCATGGATTCCATGGATCCTATTGGTATGGCTTGATGGTTTTGTTTGTCGTATTCGGATGTATTTTGTGGTTTCATGAGAAGTGTCTCAATGGCGATTAGTTAGTTGAGACTTTGGACTCACTGGGGCGAGCAGTTTCGATGTCTCCTAGCAGGACTCTCCCCTGCTGTGGCACTTCCCATGGCCAGATCTTCCATTAGTTGAGCCATCACCATGCGAAGGTTCAGGTGATCTAGGAATCTAGGACTATTCCAAAGCCATCCATAAAACCATATGGGGCTGGGTCAAAACCTATTAGATTAATTATCAATTTTAGTGGCATGAACATCCATTCACCAGCTATTTTGGGGTTCAACGAGGTACCAGGCGTTTGACATATTAAAAGCTGTTAGTGCTTCAGGCCCAAATGGCTGGTTGGTGGTTTGGAACCATGGAATTTTATGACTTTCCATTCAGTTGGGAATGGAAAATCATCCAAACTGACTCATATTTTTCAGAGGGGTAGGGAAAACCACCAACCAGATTATTATTAACCATCATTAACCATATAATAACCATTAATATTAACCATTAATATTAAGAGTATATTACCAACCAATGGTAGGGAAAAACCACCAACCAGATGGTACCTATGGCGTTGGTTTTTCAAGTCTCTGCGAGGTCCGTATCTCCGTTTTGCCCCCATGTGGGATCAGCGTGACTGCCTGGTGCCAGAACTGGAATACAGTCAGATTCGAAGCCAAAAAGAGCTTCAAATACAGGTCCTCCTGAGAAAGTGCAATGATGTGGCCTTGATGAGCGAAAAAAAATCATTCCCAAACCTGACATGGTACCTGATTCGTTGACTGGCCAGCGCCTGCGAAACCCGCTCAGGTGGTTGAGAAATGATTTAGCAGTGGCGTTACGCAGGTGATTTTTGGAGTTTGGAAGCAGGGAACATGACTGGTTGGTGGTTTCAAACATCTTTTATTTTCCATTTCATAGATGGGATGTCATCCGAAACCCATTGACGAACTCCATCATTTTTCAAGATGGTTAGTTATTGCACCACCAACCAGATGAGATCTTTAAGTTTGTCAAAGTAGCAGCATTCTCGGCATGGCCAAAAATGCCAAAGTCTTGGGGCAAGATATTCATCTGGAGGGTAGGGACTGACAGTCAGAGTGTGTTGAGCCAAGATTTCTCGGAAGTTGCGAATGGCGCCCTAGGTTTGAAAGGGAACAGCTAACTTTCGCACCATTTTTGATGGAATGTATTTGAATTTATGATATTTTATGATCCGATATGTATTTTTTTTGGAACTTTGGATATGCGCAAATTTCGCATCACTTTCCGCGTTCTCCAAATGACGCAGGTCGCAACTCAAGCCAGTGATTAGCTGGATGTCCAGAATGCAGGAAGATGAGTCTGGGGGCCCACCTTCGTTGGTCAGGATTCATACTTGGATGATCCTGGATGTGCGGATGCTTTGTGACTGAATTGTAAGCTATATGATATAAACCCTGGGTAAATCAACAAACCACCCATTTTGGAATGGTAACCATACATGTTTTTACCACCTATAAAAATGGAGATTTTTGGGGGATGGTTTATGATTGTTTTACCCACATTATAGTATAGATCGCATTATATAGATAGCTGTGGATATCCCATGGTTGTGACACAACCACTTCTGGGATGCGCAAGTAGGGCTGATTTCTGTGAATATGATTTGGGCAAACCTGATACTTGGGGGACTACAAATACCAAACTAGTTTTGAATCATCTTTTGCACAATATGTCGCTTTTCTTCCTGCAATCTCCGTATTTTCGTCAAGTACTAGATCCTCATGGTATATAAGGTGTGGATATATATATATACAGTAATATATATATATACATACATATTAAATTATATATATGCCATACAAACCATTAAAAACCACATTAGGATCACTCTTACGCCTACAATCCTGTGAAATTGAAGGACAACTTCTGGCATTGAACATGGACCGAACAAATCTCGGTCTAGTGAATGTTTTATCTATCGGCATTGGTCATTGATGGGAGTCCATTTTGATTCACATGTTTTAAATATTCTCTGTAAACCATTAGTGAAGTTGCCATAAAAACATCCCCGTAGATATTCAGCATAAATACATATAAATACATGCCGTTTCCAAACCATATGACATATCGATTTCCAAACCCATCTAAAACAATGTTTTCTAAACCATTGATCCCATGATCATTCTATGTTTCTGCTAACGTCTTTTCACCATCCGCAGAGGCCTTGGCAATGGATTAGCCCGTTGGTGGACTACGACGCTTGGAGTGGCACATTGGTGGCCACTGATTGCGGAGTGTGTAGCCGCCACAAAACACCATGGGATGATGTGGGATGATATGGGATGTCCCAAGATGCATCGGAAGTATGGGGTTACCCGGCCTGGTAAACATACAAAAAACTATGGAAAGATCCACCATTTTTAATGGGAAAATCAACTATTTCTATGACCATTTTCAATAGCTATGTTACAAATTACCAGAGGGTACATATCCCAAAATACATCCTTTATATCCCCATTTCGTTTTATGATTTTCTCATACTATATCCCAATTTCACCCTAGAAAACATCCCAGGACTGAAGGACATCCCCATCATTTTAGGTCAATCCCAGGGTAAAGCATGGGTAAAACCGCCATTTTTCGTGGTAAAACACCACCATTTCTTGGTCAACCCAACATGAAATTCCCATCTTTTAGTGAACCAAAGCCTTGAGGAAGGCAACTGCAACGTGCCTCCTGGCGCCTTGGCAGTGGGGACCCTCAGAGATCCATTTTTTGGGTGATTTGACTGGGAAACATATGGAGATGTTCATGCTATTTCTGCATTTGTTTATTCATATAGGGGCAAAACCATGCCCACCGAAATGGTCGGTGACCGTTGTTTTTGGAGTACAGTAGCTGCAGTTCATCCTGCTTCCCCAACTTATACGTGGATGAATCGCCGAGTAGCTGGCGCTAAGGCTGGTGAGTTTGACAAGACTTTCGGGTGGATCAGGTGCCAGCGCGGCGCAGCAATGGTCAGCATGTTTTTCCTTCTCAACAACCCCAACGCGATAATTGGTTGACTTGTCATGACGATTTCCACAAATAATATTGAATAATTACATGTGTCAGGGATCCGTACCACTACTATCCACTACTGTTCTAGTTTCGCGTTTCTTTATTTAACATGGAACGTTCAGATTCGGCTACCGGGATTCCAAGATAGACCCACACCTTTCGCGGAGGTGGAAGCGGCGCTTGTTTTCGCATAGTTTTGGCATCCCATCACCGGTCGGGATGCCCAGCACCGGACAGTTAGTGGCACAGCATCATAACCCCATGGGTTGGGGCTTAGTGGATCCAATGTAAGAATTCCCACCGGTTATGTAGCGATGACACAAGGTTGACTCTGGCAGGTGACCGTTGTTGGGTCGCAAGTCAAAAAATCGTGCAACCATGTTGTGTCAGATCAAAGCCTGGCTGTTGTAGCTAACGAGCATGCAAAATCCACAGCATTTGTAGACCCATTCCTAGGGTACCTCCAAAAAATATCTGAGTTTACCCCAAGGCAAACCTCAATTTGTCGTTGTGTTTCGCCAGCGCGAAGTCTATCCCACGGTGTTTTTTCGGCCCAGGTGGCCTTCTTCACTCCGCACAGTGCGTTTTCCACCTCTGACATCTTGATAGAGGCCGTTGGAGGTTTCGAAATGCTGGATTTTCCATCGGTTTTTTGAGTCGGTGATTTGTTTTAAATTCCTGGAATTTCTCCTACCACCGGAAATGGAGAATCTATAGGGAAGATTCTCTGAACATGTTGTGACTCCTTGAAAATCCATAAGTTGTGACACTGCGAGCAGCAGGTGCCAGCAGACCCTTGCATGCAACTTGTCACGGAATCTCTAAGACAACCCGGTGCAAAAGCCAGACAACCTCAAGGACTCTCAAAGTTATACACAGCTGGTAAATCAATAACCTCTTACAACTGGGATATATATAATATATATATACATATATATATACATAATATATATATATATATAATATAGAATTCTTTGGAAATCTCTTCTTGATGATTCATGGCCCCACAGCCATCGCCATTGGTCCAAGTGGAACGACACCAGATTCCATGCCCACCTTCACAGAGAATGCTGAGATTTGAACGCTTTGAAGGCCTTCGTTGGCATTTTTTTGGGTCATTTCCTTATCCATAGGATCCATGTATGGTATATATGCTAACATTGGGGGTATATTGATGGTAAATATTACCATATATAGCATACATGGATCCTATGGGCTATGACAAGCGGCATAGAATGCCTTTGTTGGCATAGAAAGATGATGTTCCTTAGGCGTGTTTGCGTTTTGTGGATATCGAAACATAAAAATGTATAAAAATGTCAAGTGACCCCCAGCTCAGGAATTCCTTGCATTTTCACGGCCAAGTCACCTGCGAGAACGTCCGTTTGCACTCCCATGGGCTAGGGAACCGAGTTTCAGATGGTGAAGTCTGTGAAAATTTTGGGATTAGAATTGTATCTCAGTAGATGTTCACGTGATTAATGGATTTCAATGGATGTTTTATATGCACGACTTATATTGATTTGTGGATTTCCGTTTGAGCTACTTCAATATTTCTTGATCATAATTTCTGCGATATTTATTTATGGACCTATAATTCAGGTGTCAGAAAGCCACTGACCTCTCAATGCGACGTTGCGGTCTCGCGTCTTTTTCAAAGGTGGGATGTCTTTACGCCGTGTGCGAATATGACATGGGAGACCACCCACGACTCGCGACAGGTGCGGCGCAGCATCCAATCTCTTTTTGTTTGTCGGAAAGTCCAGCTTCAGGGTGAGATAGTCTCTGGTAAACTAACATATAACATCATATAACATAGCTATGGAAAATCAATGAAGAGTAGGTAAATCAGCCAAATCAGCTACTCAATCAGCTATAAATCCACCAGTTTCCGCTATACCTACAGAGATCCACCAATCGTCGCGGTGGACTTGACCTCCACCACTCAGCAGGTGATATTCACCAGTGCTGGGTCAGAAGTGATTTGAATGGTCAGATGGTTTTATGCAGGTGAACCTGAGAAACATTTGAAGCGAAAGGAAACTGGGTGAGAAGATGAATCTTTTGATTGGACAGGTCACACATCTTGGGCTTACTTTCACTACTGAAGGGCATGTAATGGCATGAATTTGAATCCATTTCTGGGTGATCTGCGAAGCCGCTTCAAGCAGCTGGGGCTGTTTTCACCGGCTCAAGCTGCGACATGACATTTAGAGCTCAATTCGAACTCGCACATGAACTGGGTACCATGATTTAGTGGGTTGTTTTCACCGACTTCGGTATGACATTTCGGTGAACGGCAGTGGGCAGGTGCAAGGAAATTTCAGAGCAGCAAATGTGGCATCATCTTTGATGGGATCATTTGGGTATACTCGCTGGCCCAATCTCTTGCTGTCAGGATGCCACATCTTTGACTCAAGTCCGGCAGGGGATAATTTTGGAAGTTGCCGACTCCACAACTGAAAAAACAGCTCCAAGATCGTGAAAAACCAAGATTAGTAACCCGAAGCTGAAAAACCTTTCCAAGTGGATCCATGCTGAACAATGATGAACAATGAACATTAAGTCCATGCATTTTCCCAGGATCTAAAAACCTTGCTGATCTCATGGCTTTGGACTCCCGCTTGCGGTCATGAGTGTCTTTCTGCGAAGCACCTTGGCTCGCGATGAAACCCAAGAAGTCTGGTCAGTGTGTCTAGTCTTGACAGTGGGGCAATGCTCCCAAACTATGGGGATACAAAACAACTGGTGTTACGGATAAGAAGATTGGAAGATCATCAGAATCGTTGATGATAAAGGCTGGAAACATGAACAACTGGTAATAACTGGTCAGATATCAACAATGGGAACATAGGCCAGGAGTATCCAGGAGTTGTGATTTGGGTGTCGATGTTTTTTCAGGCCTTGGCTGTTCCTCCAGTTGTGACATAGCAGGCCCTGGATTTTGGCCCCGGATTGGATGTTCGATACCATCGGATATCATTGATCGTTCGATTGACAAATGACAACCACGAGTAATTTAAAAGTCACATTATATAACCATGAAGCAATAAGAACAGTCATATATATTCATATATGCACAACAAAATCACAGTAGAATGATATGAATGATGTAGAATTCCAATGAATTCCCAATGATTTCGTCCTCTCAGGTTTTGGCCTTTGCCTCGGCGTCGTCGTTCTCGGCATCCCTGTGACACGCCGAGTGGCCACCGAGGATCCCTTGAGGTGGCTCGAAATCTCCAAGTGGTCGTTGCCAGCAGTTTAAGCGACATGGAAAATGAGCCATAGAAAATCATAGAAAATCATAGGAATAGTTGATTCACCTATAGTTAGATGATGTTAGATGGTGATAACATATGATAAATTATATATGTATGTTTATTTTTTGATCTAGCCTCTGGCCCTCTGGTTATTGTTACACTTTGCGAACTGAAAAATGGCCCTACTAGAAATTAAATGATTGATGTTGAATCCCCAGAAACCCAGAAGTGGAACCACTTTTTTTGTATCTTAAAGTGAGTATGCCAAGGGGTTGGTAAAGGTCCACTTTTTGGGATTTTGAACCTTACTTTCAAGTATTTGTTGGACATTATATCCCCAATGGTTGGGTGATGTGCAAAATCAGGACATAAAAATCTCTGTATGCAGCTTTCAAAATTAAGTGCAGCACCTGGAAACTTGGATGATTTGGGGGATTTCATGAGATTTTTCATGGGTTTCAGGTCAGTTTTTTCTCTCCGAAAAAATTCGCCCTGTTTCAACAGGCCTGCGTGCATCACTGTGGATGACCCCTACGACGACCTCAAGGAGGCCGATCATCAATGAATGGTTTGGTAATAGAACCACAGATTTGGTGTTTTGGAACATGAAATTTATTTTTCCATTTAGTTTGGAATAAGAATCCCAACTGACGAACTCATATTTTTCAGAGGGGTAGGTCAACCACCAACCAGTAATAGAACCACAGATTGGAGCAAGTTGGCTTGATTGGGTCCACAATCCTAACTACGATCCCGATGATGAGGGGTTGGAACCTCAATGACCCAGCAAGAGTTCCATTTCGATGCGTGGCGCTGTGAAAGCCGAGGCAAAGATTTACGCCCTGGTTTACTATGGCAGGAGGTTCGGTTCTTTTGTCGGGGTCAGCCGGCACCAGCAATCAGGCACAACCTTAGTGGATGGTCAGAGGTAAGTTATTAGGTTCTTTTCCATTTTTTTTCAGACAGGAGTAGGGGAAAATGTGATATCTAGCTGCATCTAGCTAGAGACTGCCATGTTTTCATATTCGGGGCACTTAAGATTTGCCACTGCATAGATACCAAAAACCTGGAACTGAACGATTTTCTCTGAACTTTGGAGTACCTGAAGGTTACTGAAGTTACCACTTCTACAGGTCCTCCTACTTAGCTATACTTAGCTAAGTTGGTTTATAGCTAGGTCAACTATGGTTCACGGTGGATATATCGAACTAGTTTGTCATGGGCTTTACGAACCAACAAGAATAACTGGGGGAATCACCTTCTAACTCACTGCCCTCTGGCCCTCTGCGTCGCAGGTCCTATGTAGATATCCTCAACGCCTACCTGGAGCGCAACCTGCGCAGTAACGGGGGTGTCTTGGATGGCGTGATCTTTGCCATGGTGAAATACACCATGGAGGACCTGTTTTTTTTTTGGGGGCGCAGCAGCAGGGACAGCAGGGACCGCAGATCCGAACTTTTCTGAAAACAGGGGTGATTTCATCTTTCACAATATAGACGTGTATAGATGTGTATAGTACAGATATCTGGATATATCTGGTATCTAGGTATATGATCTAGGTATATGATCTAGATATATGATCTATGACAAATAGATATAAATAGTACACCGTGCACTAATAGAGGACTCTAGTGGTCCTTTCGCGGGCTCACTTCAGCCCCCGTCCGTGATTTTTCAGGACATGAACTATTTGATCATGCTCCAACGCCTCGAACTTAGAGCCCAAAGAAAGCCCTGACTTGAAAACAGCTCTGTGGAAAAAAAGCAACCTCAACAGCTCGCTATGGTATAACTATGTATAACCAGATGGCTCATGAATTTCTATGGAAAGTAGATTATTTCCCCTAGACATCTGGTGTTTTTTCATAGGTAGAATTACCAGGTCCAAGGGGTAAAATCAGGTGATCGACTTGTCTAAACAAATGGTGTCTTATCTATCGGTGAGGTCGGAATCCCAAGAGCTACATCATTCCATGGCACATGGAAGGCGGTGCTTGGGATGTCACTTGGCGCGTCCGAAAGTTCCGAGTTGGGGGAAACTTAAATGATGTTTGGACATTGACTGCTTGTTGGTGACTGGGACCATGGAACATGTTTAATGACTTTCCCATTTTTTGTTGGGATCATCCCAACTGACGATTCGTCCATCATTTTTCAGAGGGGTAGGTAGGTATACCACCAACCAGATTGACAATCATCATCCCAAACGATATCAAACGATGCGACATTGCGAAAAAGTCACTGAAGTTCTCCTTTGGGCTACATCAAAAGCCGGTCGCAGCCAGTCATCAGGCTACTCACCATGGCCATTTCCGGCCACCTAAGCGGCCTGAGGTGATTTGGCGCTTGGCGGATGAGCCAGGCGCATACTACATCAAGATTGATGACGATGTGACTTGTCATGACTTGTCATGACTTGTCCGAAGTTTCTATGGCGCCACATTTAGCGCCACAGTTGGGTTTGATTTTTTGAACATAGCTTGAAGTCCTGCAAACTTTGGCGCACAAAAACGGGGACGCCTGACTTTGGCCTTTTGAAGCACCATCCCGGTGGCACACTTTTCAATACCCCCTGGTAAGCCTTTACATAGCAAACTGGAAAATCCACCCATTTTTAATGGGTAAATCATGGTAAATCCACTATTTCGACTGGGCCATTTTCAATAGCAAACTGTGACAAATTACCATTTCGGGTATCTTTTTGGGGACCTCTTTTTGGACTCTTTGGATGTCTCATGGAGCCATTTCTGAGGGGGCGCCATACTGGGCATACTGGACATCCCAGGAATTGTCAGTGGGTCATAACCATATTGTAACATATTGTAACTACATGTTATAACCCATTTATATTTATAGATGGAACACCCCCCAGTGGAAAAAAAGACATACCCTTGATATTAATATACATGTATCAATATGTAATAACGTAGTATATATATATATTGATTTAATCATATAATAACAACAATAATAATAGTAACAATCCACTTACGATGCCTGGGTGCGGCAAACGGAAAAGTGCTGTCCTTCATCGCACTTAGGTGGTCTTCATTGCAGATGGTGCCATCCCAGACATGATCCGTGAGAAGCTTGGAATTGCTCAGATGGTTTGTTTGTTTGAAAATAGGGTACCCTCTGGTAAACTGTTACATAACTATGGAAAATCACCATTTTTAATGGGACAACTCACTATAAATGGCCATTTTCAATAGCTATGTTAGTTTACCAGAGGGTACCCCCCAAAAAAAACCATTGGTTGACAAACACATTTTCCCTGTCAACACATCTGTTTTTTTTTGCCTTTCTGTGTTTCTCCTTTGGGTACAGTAACCCCAAAAAGATAGAAAAGGATGCTCTGAGTCTGGAATAGTAGCAATTCACCTGAAGATATTTTTCTATCTTATGGATTCTTTTGGGGGCTTACCATATCTAGTTATATATCTAGTTTGGGTTGTGAGGGTAGGTCTTGGAGTATTAAACATTTCACAGGTTTTCATGTTTGTGGCGGAGACTAGCTTGAACGTTTTCCACTCTTATTTCAGAGGATGCACGCACACATTTGTAGCAAGGTATTGATCCTTAAGATCACCCAGCTGTTGATTCACGGTGTAGCCCAACTCATTTTGTCCAATTGGATTCAACGGATAGTCACCTCATAGAATATCAACATAGCTTCAGCTGCCATGCTTCCGCCCAATGATTTTTTTCCACCTTTGCCATGACTTAAGATCTAGAATCCCTACGCATCAAACGGAGATGTTCTGTGTCAGCTCCTGTTGTGATGCCGCTTTTTCATCAGCTGTGATGCTTTCCATCATATACCATCTGGTTATTTAACATAGCCATGGAAAATGGCCTATTTATAGATGGTTCACCTATTAAAAATGGTGATTTTCCATGGCTATGTTAGTCATAACCAGATGGTAACGATTCCTTTGCGCCCCTGTGACAACGCTAAGCGTTTTTCTGCACATTTGCCTTGGTGAACTGTTGGGTTTTTGACGAAAAAAACCCAGTGACAACGGGGGGCCCAGCGGCCCACCTTGTGAGGAAACGCCGTGGCAGATTTCTCTTTGTCTCTGCCAATGCTTCTTGCCGCAAGCAGCCAGTGACCCGAGTGAATCGAAACCCAAGCTGCCAGCTATGCCTTCTCATGGTATTTCGCTGACCAGCTGGTTGCACAGAATGCCTAAAGCACTTGATGCACTTGATGCACTTGTATGCAACAAGTTAAATCCAAGTTGTTCTGAAGCTTCTGATGTTGCTTCAGTCAGATTATTGCCTGGAAAAGATGTGTTTGACATGCCTTGCCGAACATGCAGCGCGAATGGACAACGCATTCTACAAAGGATTTGCAAATGAGATATCAATGGTTTGGTTGGGTCGTAAGCAGAAGGAGTAACAGGATCTCTTTGAAGCAGGTGCGCGGAAAATGCCACGGCTAGTTTTGTCCGTTTGTTTTGGTTGCTGCTAATTTTCCACCTATTTCCACCTCGTTTTTCAGTTTTCCTGATACTTTTCCAGAATCTTACATCATTGGGATGATTGGAAGCCAGGTGTTTTTTTTAAACCTTTTCACCTTTTCAGAACGTGACATCGCTCGGAAAGTGAGTTGAATCCAGGTGGTGAATCATGGGATCCTGTCCGCGGTGCATCAAGAGATGTCTTCCATTCCACACCTGGAGAAGCCGCCGCTGGAGGCCGGGAGGACCAACCAGGCGCCCGGCCATGGAATGGCGAATGGACCGAGGGACGGGTCACCGGAGTTTTTTTGTTGGGTCACCGCGGGGGAAAAGAATGGAACACGATCTTGGTTCAGTATGGTTCAGTGATATCTTGCAAAATAAAAATAGTTGATCAGTTGATGTCTGTTTTCTTTACCTGGTTGTTGCTTTGGAACATTTTTTATTTTTCCATTCAGTTGGGAATAATGATCCCAATTGACGAAGTCATATTTTTTTCAGAGGGGTAGGTATACCACCAACCAGTTACGGATGTTTCATTGGAAGATACCCTCTGGTAAACTGTTACATAACTATGGAAAATCACCATTTTTAATGGGAAAACTGAAATCCCACTATTTCGACTGGGCCATTTTCCATCATTTTCCAGTTCGCTATGTAACAGTCATAACCATTTCGGGTATGTGGAAAGCCTGCAGCACGGTCAGAGTTTCACTCAGCTCCAGGAGCAGAAGCTGGGCCCTTGGCGTTACAAGGGCGAAGTCATGGTGGATCCCAGCTATCGCATTGAGCACCTGGGTGGAGACTGGTGGAGACTGGTGGATGAGGTCAAGTTCCGACTTGGTGTTGAGTCTGTTGCTGGCTGGGTGATTTTTTTGAAATGAATGGCAATGGATTTTTTTTCATTGTTTTTCTGTGAATTAAACTTAGATGAGTTGTTTCATTGGAAGGTCAGTTGGGGTACCTGGTTCCTGGTTTTTTCGGTCATGGAAAGGCGAAATGACAGTGAGCTGCTGGACATAGCTGGACATAGCTGGACATAGCTAGCGAAAAAAACATGTGTAATTTGGAGTGAAGTGCTTGTAGTTGTGTGCTTTCGCCAGGAAAAGAGATCGGTGTTTGTTCTAAGACTACTGAAATTCCCATCTGGCGATGGCTGGCAGGTAACAGAAACCCATCATTTTAATATGGGGAATCGCAACAAAAACTTGAAAAACCTATCGCCTATCATTTTCATGGGTAACTATTACAAACTATTCGCAAAAAACCTATCACATATGGTGAGCATGAATTTACAACCGATTTTGTGTCACCTGGGTAGGTTTTGACCCATTGGCTCTCCAAAAATTCTGCCACATCTGCGGACGACCGTTGGACCAGGCACACCTTCTACTCTGATTGCGTGTGGAGGCGCCAAGTTGGAAACATCCCGGCGGAAGGCAACGCTTTTTTTTGTGTGTTGTTGGTGGAGAAATCTCCGGATGCTATATGATTGCTTAGTTAAAACATGATAAAACCTCATCCGCGATTGTTTGGTCATGATTTTCGGCTATCTCTTGCTTGTTCCTGCCTTGTTGGATATGTTTTTTTGTTTGTTTCTTCCATTCAACATGTTTTGTTGAGTCCCGGCCCTTCTGGATCTTGGTGGCATCCTGTTTTCCATGAATAAGAGGATCATCCCTTTTCATTTCGTAGCACTGGGCAAGGACATTCTCCAGTTCGACTTTCCAATATCCTCAGGTTTGCTCGAAATAGCCTCCTGGTAATTTAACATAGCTCTTGAACATGCCCATAGAAATAGTTGATTTATATACACCTTATATACCCATTAAAAGTCATTATATTAAAGATGGTGATTTTCCATAGTTTTTTGTATCTCTACCAGAGGTTAGCCACCATCTTTTGCTGGAAGTTCCAACGCCTGGACCCAACGTCCAGGCGTTGGGACTGTGCCGCATTGGTCCACGAGTCGCTACTCTTTCGCTTGGAACAGAGACTCGGATCTGGCGGTGCAAGGTTTTTTTTTTGGATGGGTTGTGGGAAATGTTATAACATGTTGCAAAATAAAGCCATGTCATATGTCATAATAAATGGGTGGAAAACATGGATAAAATTGGTGATTTTGGTACAGATCTAAATCCTACCGGGTTCGGTTTGGAGGTAAACAATGTAAACATGGGTCCAGTGTGGGAAAAATGGAAAGCAGCGAAAAATGGCTGGACTCCAAATATATACAAAGAACATGATGTTCAACTTCTTTCAATGCTTGTTTACTCTTGTTTATATAGTTGACCATCTAAAAACTGGAGTTTTTTTTGTGTCTTTGGAGCCATCTCTTTGTGACGCCAAGAGAGACCAAGGAATTCCTCCTGCCTCTTTGATTTCGGAATCTTCGACTTCCACGCGCGACTTAGAGCGTGATGTGATGGGAAAAAAGAGATGGATATCACTAGCCGAAATGTCCCACATCCCAAGCGACAAGTATGAGTTGTTTAGATGATAAGTATAACATAGTATAACAGTATAACTGTGAAACAATGCAGGGAGGCAAGAGATTATTAACTCCGCTATCTCCAGTGACATTTCAAAAGTCGTTACTTGATCAAGTCGATGACATGGCGCCCAAGTGCGACGAACAATCATGGGCTGATCTCCAGATAGATTTCAGCGTGCTCGCTTCAACCTTTGATGATGTGGGTGATCAAGTGAAATATCCCCTCAACTTCAAGATAGCCTGGCATCAGGGCTGGGTTACCCATGGCTACCCCCGGTTAGTGGCCAGGATTTTTTGAGCGATCCCTTCCTGCCAATGAAATTAATAAAGCCTCATAAAGCAGCCTTCAGAAATCCTGGTGAAGTGCCAATATTTTGGATTTGCTAAGTTTCATGGATCTGCCGAACACGATTCTAAAAATTTCCCATGCTAAGTGAATCTAATAGTAAATCATGGTTGATGGAAGATGTGGGGAATCGAGTGGAGATATGATTTACTCGTAATTGTCCTCTTAACACGAATCCAAGTTTGTGGTCATCAACTGTGGTTGCTGGAAAATCACCATTTAGATCCAAGTGAGATGATTTTCACATGTGGCTAGTTGAAGGATTTCCCAGCAATCACCATGACGATAACACTGGAGGGTTGCAATACCAATTTTCATCATGTTTGATGCTGAAGTCATGTTAAATCCTGTCAAAAATTTAAATCCCTGTCATCAATCCCATGAAAAATCACCATTGGAGTCCCATGAAACCATCATTTCTCGTGGATTTTCTCAACATTTACCTATACGTTCAAGGCATATCAACCAGCAGGCTGCGCCCATCTGCGCCCAAAAACGGCGTCTGAGGCATGGCTATGAGACCATGAGCGACGGGCTGGGCCGATCCATCGATTGGAACGACAACTTCTTCGCCTTTCAGCACGAAGACTCTGGGTCAACAATTTGGCCTACACAGATTGGAATGCCTATTTTTAGTCTTAACCATCCAGTTTTTTTTGGTGTCCAAGTATATGATATTATATGTATAATATATATATATATTTGTATTAAATACAATTAATCAAAGTTAGTATTGTTATCGTGTATAATCCAATGAACAACTTATAAACTAATACATGAAATATGGAGATTTAGGTAGGATCATAGCCAACAAACATGGTTGAAACCATCCAGCAACCGCTCTGCTAGGGGATATACATGGATATACAGTGCAGTGATATACAGGGAATATCCCCTATCTGAGTTCTTAGATGGTCAACCAACTAGACAGTGATATTCCCTAATTACTCAATTATATGCAGTTCTACCTATGTTGGATATACAGGGAATATATCATCGTGTATAATCCTACATATATAGACTTAATAATATAGACATTAGATATGAATTTCGGCGATTTAGATGGTTATATCCAACAAACATGGAGATTCTCACCAACGGAATTCGAGATTTAGTAGGGGTAGTAATTTGGTGCAAGTAGTAATTGTGACCAGCCAACAAGCGATACCGTCCAATGACAATACAAGAGTTATATAGAGAGGTCTCACACCTCATTGATACGTGCAGAATGGAAAGGCTACGGATCTCATTTGAACACTGTTGGGGGATGAGCAATTTTGTGTGGGGTGTGTGATGACATGATTGCCGAAGGAAGTTTAGAAGTCAAACTTCCGACAATATGGGCAGCTGGAAAAGCAGAGGTGGGAAGAGTCAGAGAAGAAGAGAGAAGATCAGAGAAGAGAAAGAGTCAGAAGAAAGAAGATGCAGGTGCGCGAAAAGGTAGAAAAGGCGCGAAACACTGTGTATTTCCAATGATTTGTGGCTCCGGCGGGTCGAAAAGTAGGCTCGCTAAAGCGGCGGGTGCGGAGCATCTGGCCAGATGAGAGATGAAAAATTGCACGCGGTTGT